>MU224740.1:2361390-2384651 GCA_018584345.1 Thuja plicata
ATTCCCTCTCTCTAAGGTTTCCTACCCACCGAAAAGTTTTACTCCTCATCTCATCTTACTCTCCATGACTGAATCAGATCAGTCATGCACCTTTCTCACTCTATCTCCTTTCCCTACAAGTTCCCTATCTGGACCATCTAGCTCGCCTAGGACTTGTTTCCAACTCTAACTAGTCTCTCCTTAGTTCCAGATACAAACACAAAACAAGAATAAAAATACATGATGGGTACCTTTTGACAGTCACATCCCATGAGCCTGATGATGAGGGTCAAAAGGTATCCATTAAACTGAACTGAACTTAGAATACTACTCTACTAAAGTTTGTACACAACAGAAAAATATAGAGAACACACAGAACACTCTTCTTTATTGAAAACTACAAATTACAATGTAATCTCAAATCTACTGTGCTAGCCTGTTCAAACTCTGAGTTCTTCAACCACCCTTCAATGGTTCTTTTTCTCTCTTTTTATCCTCGGCCTCTTCTTGGTCTGTAACCGTTTTTAGGTTTCTTATCTGCCTGAGGAATCTCAACTACCTCGGCTCTTCATTTTCCTTCTGTAACTGTCATCACCATCTTTCTCTGCATGGTCGACGACGTGGATGACATTCTCCTCTGTGGCATTCTTTTTAGCATTTTCTGACTTTTCAACTCTTTCTCCTTCTGACACGTCATCATGTTTGATCATTTGACTGTCTCTGTTCTTTATCGCGTAGTCGCGAATGAAATTGACCTTTTATGTTTTGGTCTGTGACTGAGCGATTACTTTCTCATCCTGCTCTCGCTATGCCTTTTTCTGACTTGTCTTTTCCTCGGCGACTGAGCGATGAGCTCATGTCGCGCACTCGCTATGTCTTTCCACGAGCTGTTAATTACTCTGCGAGTCTGCGACGCACATTAGTCACGCACTCGCTGCACTTTCTGATGAGCTAGACATTCATTAGCGACCCTGCAATACAGTCAATCGCGCACTCGCCATACTTCTACCTGAGCTGTTACTTTCTTAGCGAGTCTGCGATGCACGTCAGTCGCGCACTCGCAACTCATTTTGATGAGCTGGCCATACCTCGGTGACTGAGCGATGAGCTCAAGTCGCGCACTCACCGCGTTGTAACCTGAGCTGTTAATTCCTTCGCGACTGAGCGATGAGCTCACTGTCGCACTGTCGCGATGTTTTCATCCGAGCTGTCTGTTGCTCTGCGACTGAGCGACGAGCTCCAGTCGCGCATTCGCGATGCTTTCATCCGAGCTGCCTTTTTCCTTGCGACTGAGCGATACACCGTAGTAGCGCGCTCGCTGTGCTTTTCACTTAACTTCCATTTCAACCGCGATCCCGTGATGCATATGGTGTCGCTCACTCGCACACCATGACTCCCTGTTCGTCTTCAGCGACTGAGCGACTAGTTCCTCGTCGCGCTGTCGCACCGATTTCACACTAACTGCGAATTGACTCACAAGCTTGCGATGAGCTCCTCATCGCATTGTCATGCACTGTCTGTTCTGCTAGCCGTCTATGACTGAGCGACTAGTTACTCATCGCGCACTCGCTCACTAATAAACTTAACTCATGACTAGCTCGCGAGTGTGCGATGCATGATTTTTCTGCTCTTCACTGCTTTGTGACTTCGCGACTGAATGAAGAACTGTTCAGGATTAATGCCAAGGATTGAAAACCAACTATGATCTGCTCCTTTTTATCACTCAACAAGAATTTATAGGGTTTGGAGCTAAACCCTAGGGTGCTCTGCACCACCCTATTTAGTGAAGATGGTAATAGGACTACCTAAGCTCAAACCTAAACATGAAGGGGCTTGAAAAGATTGTGCATTAGGAAAGAACACCAAAAGAACCTTTCACAATAGTGAAAGTAAATCCAAAATTATACTAGAACTTGTTAATTTTGATTTATATTGACCTATGTTTGTTCCCTCCATAGGAGGATTTTTGTATTATATTATCTTTTTAGATGACTACTCTAGGAAGACATGGATATACTTTTTAAAATGTAAAGAGTCTAAATAAATTCTTATGAGGTTTAAATAATTTAAGGCTTTAGTAGAAACATATTAGGGAAGAGAATTAAAACACTAAGAATAGACAATGAGAGGGAATACAATTCATAAATCTTTCAAAACTTTTGTAAAAATGCATGGATTAAGAGGGAGTTCATTTTTCCCTACAACCCTCAACAAAACGGAATTATAGAATGAAAGAATAGAACTATTGTTGAGGATGCAAAATCCATGATACATGATCAAAACCTAGAAACTTATCTTTGGGTTGAAGCTTCTAGTACCGTTGTATACATCCATAATAAATGCACACACTCCCATCTAGAAAACAAAACCCCTGAAGAAGCATTCATAGGAATTAAATCTAATATAAGTCATGTGGGATATTTGGCTATCCAGTTTACATTCACATTACTAAAAAGAGAAGATCTAAATTAGAACCATCCAAGAAGAAGGAAATTCTCATTGGGTATAATGAAACTTCTAAAGCATACAAATTTTACATTCAATGGAAAAGTCACATTGAACTAAGCAAAGATGTGATATTTGAAGAAGATATTGCATTTAAAAGATCCAAGGATGAAAATGAAATAAATGATGAAGATCCTCAAAGGATCCCTCTCCTAAGATTCATAGGCAGTCTCAATAAATCATAGAGGACAATAATTTCATTGAAACCATGGATATCTCCAACGAATCTAGAGTAAATAATAAAATATATCTATGGGCTAGGAAGATGATTGAAGAAGCAAGAAAATATGCAGCCCCTCAAGGAACTTTCAGAGAAAGAAAAATACGAAATAGATTTTCCAGTTATGTTGCACTCATGAGTGAACTTATAAATTTAGATCCTTCAAATGTAGAGGAAGCCCTTCAACATCAAACTTGGAAGGATGCCATGACATAAGAGATAAATCCATTCTCAAGAATGATTTCTAGGATATTATACCCAGACCCAAAGGCAAATCAGCGGTCTCCTCCAAGTGGTTATTTAAAATCAAACATGAAATAGATGGAAGCATTGAAAAATACAAGGCTAGGTTTTTTGCAAGAGGTTTCTCTTAGAAAGAAGGTATTGACTATGAAGAAATATTTTTTCCAGTTTCCAGGTATACCTCAATCAGGGCTGTAATTTCTATTATTGCATCTAAGGGATGGAAAATTTATCAAATGGATGTAAAATTTGTCTTCCTAAATGGTGTGATTAAAGAGAAAGCATACCTAGAAAAACCTAAAGGATTTGTAGTGCATGAGAAATAGCCTAATGTCTGTAGATTGAATAAATCACTATATGGTCTCAAACAAGCTCCTCGAGCTTGGTATGAAAGGATAGATCATTATCTATCAAAACTTGGTTTCTCCAAAAATGATGCAGACCCAAATATCTACTTCAAGGTAATAAATGGAGATATGTTGATTATGATTCTTTATATTGATGATTTTTTAATCATAGGAGTATATCATCTCATCACTAAGTGAAAACAAGATCTTGCATCTAAATTTGACATGAAAGATTTAGGAATTATTCACTACTTCCTCGGTTTAGAAGTGTGGCAGCAGGAAAATGACATTAATCTAAATCAAGGGAAGTATACTATTGACATCCTGAAAATATACGAGATGATGGATTGCAAGTCTATATCTACTCCAATGGAGACAAATCTACACAAAATAAAATAAGCAGTTGCTGACTCAGAGACTACGTACTCTCTACAAATAGATAATTAGATCTCTGATGTACTTGGTAAACACCAAACTAGATATTTGTTATGCAGTGATTGCACTTAGTCAATTCATGTGTGAACCAAAGAAATTACACTTAGTAGAATCTAAACATATCTTGAGGTATCTCTGTGGCACAATCAGATATGACCTAAGATATAATAATGTAGATCTTAACTTGCATGGGTACACTGATTCAGATTGGGCTGGAAATATTGTGGATAGGAAGAGCACTGCAAGATGTTGTTTTAGTATAGGATCGGCTATGATATCCTAGTTCAGTAGAAATAAATCATTAGTTTCTTAGAGATCTATAGAATCAGAGTATATTGCAGCATCTATGGGAGCATGAGAAGCAGTGTAATTGAGGAAACTTCTAGTTGGATTATTCGGGAAACCAGTGGATCCTACCATCATCCAATGTGACAACCAGAGTTGCATAAAACTTTATTTAAATCCAGTATTTCATAATAGATCTAAACATTGAGATACCTTATGACTACATTAGAGACATGGTGGAGAGAAATGTAGTTAAGTTGAGGTATATTAGTATAGATAAATAGACAATAGACATCCTCACTAAAAATCTTGAGAAAAAAGGTAGAATACTTAAAAGGTAAGCTTGGTATGGTTGTAATTATTGAGAATGAGTCTCATCATCTTTGATTATTGCACTAATAAAATGTTTCAATTTTATCATGAGTATTATTTCATGACTTTATGGGCCCTATGTACATCATTAAGAAGTGGCAACTTCTAAATGATTATCACTTTTACTTATGGTAGTTATTGCAAGGTGACGATTTTGCAATAACTTGATCTTCTATTTGTTAGGATTAAGTAATACTAAGAGGGTGGGGGGGTGAATCAATATTACAAAACTTTAAACATAAAATTAATAATTTACAACTTAACCATGTAATTACTGAAATAAAAAGAACATAAGAACACAACATATAACTCATAACACCATGAATTTTTGTCGAGGAAATCTTGGACAAGGGAAAACCCCGATGGGGATGGTACCCACAAATATGTACTAAAATTATAGTGTCCCTATTAGGAGACCTTGCCAAGTTAGGAGCTGAATATTGCATTACCACATTTCCTTGTCAGGGGAATACAAAACCCTGTTAAAGGTATACTGAGCACACTGCTCTTATAATCAGAAATAGTTCTGTTACAATCAATTTCAGAAATGAACAATACAAGCATCAAATATGCTTAGATAGTTCTAGTTGTATCTTGCATTTTTCTGACAGCACAATGCATCCATGCATTCCATCTACTTCTCATACCATCTCATTCATCCATCAATTATCTTCACTTTAAAAATAGCTCTATATATATAACATTATCCAGACGACTCTCTAATACATTACAAAATATAATTAATACTTATGAAAAGAATAAATAAAAATTCAAAGACCTTATACTACCAAAGAATAGGTTATCAAAAATCCCAATCCAACTTAGCATGTTTGGATTCCATGTCATACTCCCTTAATCATTGTGACTGTTCATTTGCCATGTATCCCTATTACTTTGTCTTCGGATGTCTTCATTACACTATAGCTCACTGCGATCAACACCAAGACTCAAGAAACCTTACCTAAAGGTCATACATACCCCAAAATGTCTTTCTCTATGCTCACACATCACCATTCATCATATACTATATTGGCTGTCCAAAACTCTACTGCAATACTCTGTATTTTTGTTCACTGTACTTAGTCATTTTGCAATCTGCATCTCCAAAATTGTAAACAACTCCAAGTGATCATCATACCAGATGTGTTTCCATAAATTAAAACCCTTAAGTGTCCCATATCACTCCAAAAATGAATCAATTTCCAACACTATCATGATGGATGTTATATGGTTGATATATAAGAAGATCATGATAGATCATATCTTGTAAATCAATATTAATCGAGAGATGGATATCATCATATTGATATCTACAAGTTGTATTGTAAATATATGTCATGGTGGATTAAAATCCATGGAAAAACCATGAATTTAATGTCCCTATGGTAGGTATAATATGGTTGATACTTTTGCACATACATTATGGACATTGTGAGTACTTGGTGAATGTCATGAGACTTGATATTTGTAGGCCATTACTCTTGATACCATAAGATGATATCATTATAGTAGATATCATAAAATATCTTTGAACTTACCATACAATCTAATATCACATTGAGGTGATATCTCTTTTCATACTTTGTGTTGCCATACTCATTATCCTCCCTAGCTAAGAGGGAGTGTTGATGATTTATAGCTTTAGTCGAATAAGATCTATGAGATAGGTTATCTATAGCCTAAATTAATTAATGTAATAAATCATCATGTATATATACATATATATACATATATATACATACACACACATATATATATATATATATATATATATATAAAATAAAGAATGATTCTTTATTATATATATAATTACATATATATATCAAAATATATTTATTTGAGAAATTAATATATACTTACGTTATTAATCATGCTAAAGAACTAATATGTAATTATGATAAAGAAAATTATATATTACATATATATATACATATTTATATATGTATATATACATATTTATATATATGTATATATATGTATATATATGAATATTTTTTCACCTAATTTATTAAACATATTATTATCACTGACATAGCATACTTCATATCCCCCGATATAACTAAAGAGTGTTTATGTTATAAAATGATATCTACTATGAGTCAATTAAACTGAAAAATAATAAACGTGGAGTCATATCTATGGAGGGACATGACTCCACGTAATGTGGATTCATATCCATGTGTTGACATGTATCCAATCTTTGCACATATATATCTGTAGACCTCGATTAAGTTGATAGATATAGTGAAACATATATACAACAATCTCAAGTGTTATCAACCTCTTCGGCTAATACCATTTGAAGCATTCTCTATTACATGGGTATAGTTTGTACCAGCAACATTAATCTTGCATATAGATGTTAAAGATTAATTGTGTGATGAAAGCCAAAGGATGGAGGAACCAAGAATGGATAGTCCAAACCCTGATTGCGACCAACAACAACAATACATTAGAGCACAACAATAGCAGAGATAGGAGTAATATTCAATTTATTGCAACATGCCGAGCTATAAGGCCTTCTTGGTTATGGCCAATTACAAATATATGAATCCAAGATCTAGCATAGATCTTCTACAAGAATTAGGACATTTACCTTCTACCAAAACATACTACTCAGATCCCATTCTTAGATCCTCAAATCTGCTCTCATCCTCCTTACTATCTGATCATACCTAAGCTAAGAACATAACACTACTTAAATACAAGAGGCAACCAATAGGTTGGCCATAAAAACAAACATAGGAGATCCCAGCAACCCAAATTTAGGTGCCCATAATCCCCAATGATAGATATAAATTAAATGCCACACTACAAATATTAAATGCTCCAGGTTGGCCTCCCAGATCCGTAATAACACAAGTTGGCCAACCAAATCGACAAGCGCTAGAAAACCAAAATTACCGAGCCCCTTGGAAAACATATACCAAGCAACACAAAAATATGTGCACCCATACGTGTTGAGCCCTTCAGTGACTAAGATCCTTGGACAACATTGTGACCAAGCAATAACATAAACCAACTGTGTAACACTTCATCAAAACACACCAAGTACTCTCCAAAGAAAATATATTTTTGTGTGATACAAGATTGCCAAGAATCCTAGGATGCTCCTACCAAAGACACCCTAGGTAAAATAAGATGTTCTCATAAATGAATGATGAACATCTTAAGGGAATGAGAAAAGGTATTCTATATCTGTTCTTAACCCATATCCCCTCTTGTCCTTCATTCCATGTTATCTTCACTCTGTCCACTGTCTCATTCGGCAAGTTCATCTGCCCTGCACTTTTCTCATTTCTCCTATTTGTAACTGAAAGCAAATGAATTTGACCATCCTATGCACTATTTATACCATCAATATTATGGTGAACCACATCCTCAATAGACTTACTAATCAACTTGGTATCATCTACATCTCTCTGTGTCACTAGTATCATCATATGTTGTACTATCTTTATCAGAAATGCCATCTGCCTCTTAATCTATGTAAGTTCCTCAGAGATCTCACTCTCTTTTCCCTTCAATATTTCATGAATTTTATCCATAGGCTTAGGTTCATCAACTCTCTTCTCCTCATGTTTTTCACTGTCATTCAGACAACATATGATAACTCCTGCTTCCTGGAAAGGTATTAGTTTATTCTTGGATCTACTCTGCCTTACCACATAAGTATTTGCATGACCATCAAACATAACATGTATGTCATATTGCCAAGGTCTACCAAGAAATAGATGACAAGCATCCATAGGTACCACATCAAACAATATCTCATCATAATAGGATCCAATCTTAAAATTAACAGGGTATTTCTCCTCAATCCTAACCATAGACACAACTTGTATCTAACTAATTTGATAAGGATTAGGATGTTTCCTCCTTTCCAAACTCAACTTACAAACCATCTCTTCAGAAAAAAAATTATTAGAACTGCCACCATCAATTAAGACATTACATAACTTTTCCTTGCACTGACATCTGGTTCTTAATAAATTTATTCTCTACATAGGTTCACCAATACATGCATCCAACCTCCTAGTGATAAGAACTTCACCTTCTTCTGCAACATTCACCATGTCTTCCTTGATAGTTAGTGCAACTCTTCTTTTAGGACATTGAAAAGCCCTATGAACTTTCTCACCACATTGAAAACAAGTACCCATGAACTCATTTCTCCATCTTTCTCTTTGTCCACCATTGTAGTTCCTAGTGGGTTGACCACTACCATATCCTTCATTAGTCTATTTAGGATTCTCTACCATATTTCTCTCAACAGTTGTTTCACTAGTCTTACCACCTCATTTTCAGTTATTATGTCTTCCCTCAAACTTCTTGTTTAGATTCTCCTCAATCTTCAATGTCATCTAATAAGCATCTCCTATTGTGGTCATCCCAATAGTAAAAATCCTCTTCTATACTAGGTCTCAAGCCATAGATATACCTAGAAACCTTCTCTTTATTAGCTTTTGAATGACCAGTCCTAATCAGGATTCTATAAAACTCCTCGGTATACTCTCGCACTGATTTTCTTGCCTGCCTCAAACCTTGCATCTTCTTAAACATCTCCAATTCATAATCCACAAGAATGAATTGCTTCTTCAACTTCTCAACTATTTGGTTCCATCTGATGATCTTGTCTTTACCTCTTCAAATTCTTTCCAATTGAAATTCTCTCTACCATATGTTTGCATGACCTTTTAGCCTTGTATTTGCAAACCAAAATCTATCAGGATCTTCTAATTCTTCATACTCAAAGTATTCATCCATCTCATTAATCCAATCAATCAACTCTCCTGGAATAAGGCTTCCATCAAATGTAGAAACTTTAATCTTAGGTATTTTTCTAATTTTAGATACAACTCTCAGAAATCCAGCCTCCTCTAGATCTCTGACATCTTATACAGCTTCTTCTAAATGACATTCTTCTTTAGACTCTTCACCATTATCTTGGTGTTCTTTAGATGCATTTTTTCTTTACAACTCCTCCTGTAGATCTCGCACCTACTTCTGCAAACCTTGGACATCTTCCAGACTGAGCTCCACCTTAGGTTCTTCTTCTTTAATCTCGCGGTTCTTCCTTGAAGGAATCTTCAAGATCTCTGCAAACCCTCTACAACAAATCAACAATTTTCCAACCCAAGGTCCTGGTGCAAACTACCTCACCTTTGGTGATATGTCCACGCACTCAAGAAATTGAGGCTCTGATACCACCTGACGATAGCCAAAGGATGGAGGATCCAAGAATGGACAGTCCAAACCCTAATTGTGGCCAACAACAAAAACAACACAACAATATACAAAAATAACAGAGATAGGAATAATATTCAATTAATTACAACATGTCAGGTTATAAGGCCTTCCCATTTATGGCCAATTACAAAGATATGAATACAATATATAGCATAGATCTTCTGTAAGAATCAGGCCATTTACCTTCTACCAAAACATACTACTCAGATCCCATACTTAGATCCTCAAATCTGGTCTCATCCTCCTTACTATCTGATCATGCCTAAGCTAGGAACATAACATGGGAGATACCAAATACCTAGATTTAGGTCCCCACAATCCCCAATGATAGATCTAAATTAAATGCCATTCTAAAAATATTAAATTTCTCCAAGTTGGCCTCCCAGATCCGCAATAACACAAGTCGGCCAGCCAAACTACTGAGCGCCAGAAAGACAAAATTGTTGAGAACCAAAATGTCAAGCCCCTCAGCCAACATATGTCGAGAAACATTGAAAGTTGAGAACTCATATGTGCCAAGCCCTTCAGTGACCGAGCTCCTCAGCCAGCACTGTGACCAAGCAATAACACAAACCAAGCGAGTAACACTTTGTCAAAACACACCAAGTACTCTCCAAAGAAAATATATTTTTGTGTGATACATGATTTCCAAGAATCCTAGAATGCTCCTGCATCATTGTGATATTTATTGAAATTAATTTTACATAATAAATTTACTGTGAGAAGACAAGGAGTTGTAAGATATAGTTAGAGAATAAAAATAAATATACTATTTTGTAAATCTGTTCAAAATTTTAACATTCAATTTCAATATATTTGGTTTATGGTTGTGTAATTAGTTTAATAAGATAAAAGGTTCTAGAACACTAAATCACCCCCCTCCCCCCCTCTTAGTGTTCCTCAATCCTATTCAATCTAGTTTCCTAGATCATATAAATATGTTTTCTTTGGTTTTAAAAGATGCAATACTTTACCAAACATTGTTTGTTATGGGAAGTCATGACCCTAACATTCCATTTTATGAGCTTCATGGCTCTTAAGGAAGTGTTTTTCCTTTTCCTACATTTAGTAAAGAGGTTATCTTAGTTTTATCTTTTGTAGATCCATCTTTTAATCTCAGGTCTGATAAGGATTTCCTTCCTCTCTTTTTCCCTGATGATTTTTCATAATTTGGAGTTTCCTTTTTGGGATAATTTTGAAAAATCCCTAATATATCCTCCTTTCTTGTCTTGTCCTCCTCTGCTTGTATATTTGTTTCTATAAATAAAATTTCTATTTTGGCCTTTTAAGATTCATCATATTCTAGTATCTTCTGAATAAGAAGTTGTTTCTCTTTCATGATTTCCTCATCTTCCTCCTCTTGTGTGTGAGAAATACCTATTAAATCACATACTGCTTCAAGTTCCAGAGGAATTTATGTCTCCTTAGAGATATTGTTTCTCATTTTTTCATAAAAATTTTGTAGCTCATCTTTATTTGTTTTGGATTGTTCCTCTTAAGATTTTAATTCCTCCATATTGCTCATAGTATTAGTTTCCCTATATTCTTTTTCCAGGATCACATATTCTATTATAGTCTATTTTCTAGATATAGGACTAATCAGAGCTAGTTGCAATTTGACTTCTTCCTAAAAAGCCTCAGAGTCCTCCAAAAGATAATACACGAATTCTCAAATTTAGGACAAAAATTCTCTCAACTGTTCCCAAGATCTCACAGAGTTATGAAATTCATTGGTATTATATTAATGTTTCATGTTGTAGGATTTCTTCTTTGTATTATTTCTTGGGGTTTCAACCATACATTCTCCTATTCCATTGTTAATACTGATCATTATATCTTCATGCTCTGCTAGATGATCATTTGTTATATTTTGCTCATTTCTATCTTTGATTTTTTCCTTATTTATTTATTCATTAGATTTGTAATTGCCCCTTATCTTTCCTTTAGTTAGAATACATTTTCCATTGATCTTTCCATTACAAAATTTTTATTCTAGAAACCAACTTCCTTTTTTTAGATATTATCTCGAGGTTCTCTAGGTTTTTTTAAAGTCTGAATCAATGTTAACTAGAATTTTTGCCTCAAATATTTCTTTCCCAGTTAGAAAATATTCTTCCACTTCTATAAATTAACCCATATCATTCCCTATAATTCATAGGGTTTCTATATGAAAGTATTCTAAGGGAATATCTCCTGATTGTATCCATTAGGGAAATTTGTTTGGTTTATATTTGTAGGGATCAAAATTTCACTCACAATTAATATGGTGAAAACTAAAACCCTTGTAGAATAAAGGTTACCCATTCAAAATTTCATCTTTAAGATATGTATCCTTTCAATCATTGAGAAATAAATCATTGGGAAAATTCATTATACTTACCTGGCCATGGAAGCTTTCTTCCAACTAGTTTATGATATCTTTTGAATACTATTCTACACAACTCCATTTGGTGAAAAGACCTTGATTTTTTTAATTCTCCCATATTGGGTTTAGGATTTTCGTAGGTATAAATAAATATCTTCTTTCCTCTGATGTTGTTTCCCCCCAATTATTTACTCTATATATGTCCTGATAAATTGTTAATGAATTTTTGAAATTTCTGGTGATCGATCTTCTGCTTGTGTTGATGGCCTTCGTTTGATGTATTATCCTTTGTATTTTAGACCATCCTCCATTAACAAGTATAATTTTATTTTCCCCGGAGATGAGGATGGTGTGTTAGTAGGATGAATAATTTTGATAGGTGATTTCCCTTTGGTGAATTATGTATGTTGTAGATAGGCATAAGGTTATGCATAGTTTGCCATTATGAAATGGGAGTTTCTTCTCTGTAAGTTTCTTGCACATTGCATTGTGCTTAATGGAATTTTATATAGTATAATTAAAATCAATAAAATAATATTTAAAAAAAATGTAACATATAAATTATTTTTTATTGGAAGAAGAAATGTAGATTACAAAGAAACAATAATTACAACAACATAATAGTTGCAACATCAATAATATAATATAAAATGCATGACATAATATCAGAAAAATAAACAATTACAACTATTGTTTTAGTGTATACTCATTTTATTGATTATAAAAAAGGAGTATACACTGAACTCAGCTTAGAGGAGCATATCGATAAGAAAGAATCAGGTGAAGAAAACATCCAGTTGTAGCTCCTGATACAAACCTAAGACCTAAGATGCTTTTACAACATGGAAAAAAACCATATCCCAGTACAAATACATATATTTTACCCAAACCAAAACCCAAGAGAGACACCTAAAACTAAATTCCAAAATACATCCGAATGCAAATTTTCAAAATTCTAAAATATCCCAGAGAAATCACATATATATCACCCCACCCATATCCCCCAAAAGGCGCCGAAGATTACATTCAAGTACATAATATTAGTTTCCCAAATTAATCCAATAAGAAGAAGAAGAATAAAGATCCCGAGTATAAAAATTAATTCAATTTGTTGATTGAATGCCATTAGTAGTCTTTTGAGTAGAAACTGCAACTCATATCAATGGGATAGACAGAATATCATCACCCACACACTGATCACAATGTAACAAAATAGTCTAGACCAAAATAAAGCAATCTAAAGTTGGAGAATTTAAGTATGAGTCAACTCAATTGATGAATTTTCCAAGCTCAACAATTATTTCGTTAAGACTGAAAACCTGCATAACATTCTTAACCACAACAAGCACATCTGGGACATAGTGGTTAGCCATAAAAGAATGAAATTCCATAATATTTGCTATAGGAAAGAAACCATGATCTAATCTACAAGATTGAAGGAGAAGTCGTAAAACATCTTCATCATAGATATCAAAGATGAAACAATTCAAAAGAAAAAATAAAACACCATGATCATCGAATAAATAAATAATGTAGTCAAACATAATAGACACAATGATCAAGAGGTATGATAGATAAAAGCTATAATCAGATACTATTGTACTTCAAATATTTAACCTGCCATGAGTATTTGTCTTCTCAAATATATACAAATAAAATTACCCAAGAAAGGCCAAAAAATCCCAACCTACCACCTCCAATAATCAAGAAAAAAAATCCAACAAATTCACAAGGATCAATATGAAAGTACAAAATTATGAAAATCGTAACCAACTTGATCAATCAAATCAATGTATTTTACATTTGATATTAATAAAACTGACCGAGAGAACATAATTATTACTAATAAATTCAACAATAATCACCAACCTGTTAGGCCCAAAAGGAGGCAAACATAATTGAGAGGGGGTGAATTAGTTGTACATACCATATAACTTTAATTCCACTTTGTCCAACTAGATCTGAAAGATAAACAATAAATGAAAGATCAACAACACATAAAATAGAACACCAACATTTGTTCTTGAGGAAACCCAGTTAAGGGAAAACCCTGGTGGGAATCAAATCCACAAGATAAGTGTACTCTGTTAAAAACACTTCTCGGTTAAGATAAAATAGAGAACAAAGGATGCACAAGAAACCATGGGATTATAGCCTAATTTGCAGGCACACTTCCCAGACCTCACTACTCACAATACAATCATAGATATAGACCTCAGTTGGGTTCACCAATCTATCTTCAATTACAATAGGGTAGAAATATATTCCATTACAACCGAACTGACAAACAACATCTCCAATGCCAATATAGTTCCAATGAAGTATAAACTTTTCCTCAAAAGAAACAAAAAATTTCTTTATAATTGAAAACTAACACCTCTCTCTCTCTCTCTCTCTCTTATAATGATTAAAAAATAATCTCTCATTTATACTAATTACAAAGAGTAATCAACCACTAGGTCAGCTAGACCCATTACAATAAAAGATGTAAATAATAAACTCAATCTCCAAAGCAATCCAAATCAGATTGGCTAAGACTTAGATAGGACCCAAATCTCCAATCATAAATATAATAGTATATCACCAAAATAGCATCACAAATCTCAACACGTTACTCCATCAAGTTAGCTAAGACCTAAATGAAGAAACACAAACATGCTACCCAAAACAAAAATCTGATCACCTTGAACAATGAAATCTAACAACACAATCCAAGAACACCAAAAAGAACCATGAATACCATCCATACTGAAATCCAAACTCATCTTCATCTATGATGAATAGGAACACTAGAATACCAAACTCTGTCACAAAAAAATATAGCTTTTGATACTCTGAATCATGAACAACACTAGTTGTGAATAATGACAAGGCACTATGTAATCACCAGCTTTGCAACCTCTAAAACATCAAATCAAAGACGTACTGATCCAAATACTCAACCTCTGTACACAGGAACACTACAACATTAGAAACCTACAAATTGATCAAACCTCACTCAAACTATCATCTCAACAAATGTGAACCTCTGTAGACCAACTACAAACACCATGGAAACATACCTTACAATCACAACTCAAGATCTTCAATATAGCACCTAAACAACTGCAATCTTTTTCACCGAACATATTGAACACATTGTATAAAATAGTAACTGTAAGATAAGAAAAATGATGATGATGATGATGATGTGTGTAATATATATAAATGTGTAATGGATGTAATGTTTTGGGGAAAGATAAGATTCTCTTCCTAGCACCAAATTTCACAAAGGAAAGATCCACTTTGATCAACCATAAGAAATGGTTAATGCACAAATGCATCAATCGGTCAAAAATAAGAAGAAAGAAGAAAACCTTACAATATCAAATAATGGATGAAGAGTATATAATAGGTTTGAATTGATTAAAACCTTAATTGAAATGAATTGAATACAAGTACTAACTTAGAAATATAGAAGATCTGGAAAAGCCTATTTTATGATGTATGTGTCATGTTTCAGGAAATTCTACGACTGGATCTAGAACAAAAATGCAGAGACAGAAAAAACCCAGAAATATTTTCCTTTTCTGAGTTAGGTCAACCTTGACCCAAATGTGGGGGTGCAATTGTACCCCAAAATTTTGACCTCGACCTGCACTGCTCCGACAGAAATTATTTTTGCGGATCCTGAAAGTTGGCCGAAAAGAGTATCCAAATCTTCTCTTAAATTCGTTGTCCTGTACTTGTACCTAACAGAAAAATGGTTTTTTTTTTGTTTGTGGGGGGGGGGGGGGGGGGGTTTTCCTTGGTCAAACCTTGGTTTTGGAATTAACCTTAAAGTATAATTAAAATTGCATAAATAAACAAAGAAAACAAACCAATTCACCTTGCTTGTATAGAAACCCTTGTGGAGGATTCGAATCCTTGGATCCACAAGTATGTATGCACCAAATGAATGTAGAATGTAGGATTTAGGATGTCACAAATCAATTTCTTTAATATCTTCAACATGAATCTTGAATGGATCTTGGAATAGGAAGAGGCTTGCACTGATGTGGATGGAGAAATCTTCAACAAGAGGGCTCAATAGATCTTGAATCCTTAAATGGCTACCAATGAATCTCCTTGGTGAATTGAATTCTTTAATGTGCTTGAATTATTGAATGCTTGAGATTAGATGATTTCTTCAATAGATCATGAATAGAGTTTGGATGGATGAAATTGCTTCTTAGATAGTTCTTCTTCTTGCTTAGAGAAAATGAGAGGAGAAGGCTTCCTTATATACAAATCTAGGGAACAATTTTCTAGAGAGGCCTACATAGGAGAATTAAATTCCAGTTAGACCTATACCCTTAGAAGTGGACCTATATTAAATGTAATTTTAAGGCTCATTTCCTCAAAGACCGAAACAGTCGACCCGGAAGCGGGAATTAAATCTTTTCGAAGCCCGACATCTGGAAATCTCAAATTGAAAATTGGACCCTAGTTCAGGGACAAGTTCAAATTTGAACTAGGTTATGGTTGAGGTCAACCTTGACCTAGATCAAGGTCAAGGCTGAAAATGACCCAGAAGGTCGACCTTGACCCTGAGGTCAAGAACTTCAAATCTGTAAATCAGGATGCCAGAAACAGGCCAGAGAGAAGTGGAAAAGGGGGTCGAACATGGGAAAATCTAGATCCAAGTCAAAGAACCATTAAAGGTGCTTTACATGACCCCAAACCACTTACTCGGAGGGCTAAACCAGTCCAAAATAGAATTGCTTCCATTTTGCAACTATATAGTAACCAGTATGTTGACATCAATGAAAAACCATTAATGTTAGCACACCCAAAAGACAAACTCTAACATGCTTAAAAATCATCCAACAATCTCTCCCTTTGACATTGATGGAAACATGAAAAGTGAAAAATTGATCAATGCACAAAGTCATTAATATATCCACCTGATCACTCTGAATATCCAACATCAACACAATCTCTCCCAGACATAATAACTTCTACTTTTCACATACAATCTCTTCCCCTTTGACATAAATAGAAAAGGACCAAAGACATTAAAAATAACTAAACTCACCTTATAAGGAAAAATATAAAAATCTCAATACAATAGCATAATAACCATAAGACTTCTCCCCTAAGGAGTAGTCCCCAAACTAATCAATCTAGTGAATGATATTCTGATAGGTTTTCTGGAATGATGTCATCCTCAACATCATTAGTTTTGATCAAGAGGGGATATCACCCCAAGCTTTTCCCTAAGATACACAAATGTATCCTTTGAAGAAAGGCTTTGTAAAGATATAAGCAATTTGTTCCTTAGTAGACACAAATTCTAGTTTCACTTCCTTTTCACTGAATTTATCCCTCAAGACATGAAACTTAATAGAAATATGATTTTTCCTCGAATGTAACACAATATTCTTTGAAATATTTATATCAATAGAATTATCATAGTAGATAATAATAGGTTCATCAATGTTTATCCTTATATCTTTCTTCATCCAAATAGCTTGATTATAGTTTATTGCAACAACAATATACTCAAATTTATTAGTATATTGAGAGATAAAATCTTGCTTCTTACTAGTCCAAGAAACTAGTTTCTTACCCAAAATGAATGCACCTCCACTAGTACTCTTTCTATCATCAACATTTTCTTCCCAAACAACATCAGTGTATGCATATAGAGTAAAATTATCATCTTTCTCATACCATAATCCATAGTCAACTGCACCCTTCAAGTATATAAAATTATTTTGACAACAACTATATGTGATTCCTTTGATTCAGCTTGAAATCTTTCAGCAATTCCAAAAACATTTGATATGTCTAGTTTTGAATCTTCCATACCAAATTTCTTCAATAATTCTTGACAAACTTGGACTGTGTGATAAAAATTCCTTTATCTAGTTGTGTAATTTACAATCCAAGAAATAATCTCATCTCACTTATCATAGACATCTCAATTTCTTTTTGTATTTCATCAGCAAAACCTCTACTTAGATCATCATTGCCACCAAATATAATATCATTAATAAATACTTCAACAATCAATATATTATCATCAGTTATTCTGAAATATAAGTTACTATATGCAGTACCCTTGTTGAAACCAATCTTTATCAAATACCTATCCAATTTGGCATACCAAGCTCTAGGAGATTTATTTAGTCCATACAAAGATTTCTACAATTTGCAAACCATGTCCCCTTCCTTGGTTAGAGTAAATCCATCATGTTTCTCAATAAAAACATCTTCCTCTAGTTCACCATTTAAGAATTTAGACTTAACATCCATCTGACAGACTTTAATTTTCTATAAGTTGCATATGTAAGAAATAGTATAACAACTTCAAGTCTAGCTACAAGAGAAAAGGTCTCTAAAAATTCAATACCTTCAATTTGTGAATATCATTTGCATACCATTCTTGCTATTTTTTGAACCACTTTACCATCTTCATTCAACTTGTTTCTGAATACCCATTTAGTATTGATCACATTTTTGTCACCAGGTCTAGGAACAAGAATCCAAGTGTTATTCTTCTTAATCTGATCAAGTTCTTCTCTCATTTCTTTCATCCAAATATCATCATTACATGCTTCTTCTATATCTTTAGGCTCTAATTCAGATAAAAAACATGTCTCATCCCTAGCAATTCTTCCTCTAGTTTGAACACCTCTATTATTATCACCAATAATCACATCTTCAGAATGATTAGTCCTTACATACCATGGAGTTTTCAGTGTAGGCTATGTAGCAGCCCCTTCGGTATCAATATCCACTTCATTTTCCAAAGGTTATCTCTACTCTTCAGTATATCCTGATTATGATTTCACACTTCCATGTTCTGATTGTTTTCTTTAGCTATATCATACCAGTAAGTTATTTCTAATCTTCAAACATTTTCATCAACTATGAAATTTGCACTTTCAATAATATTTTTATATTTTTAGTTATAACATTTGTATTCTTTTCTCTTTGTAGAATACCCAAGAAATATTAACTCATCACTTCTAGGATCAAACTTTCCAATATCCTCATCTCTCTTAATGTAGCATTTACTTCCAAAAATTCTAAAGTATTTCACTATAGGAATATGACCATACCATAGTTCATAAGGAGGCTTACTGGTTCCCTGTCTAATCTATACACGGTTCAAAGTATATACTATGGTGCACACTGCTTCTCTCCAGTAGATTTTTGGTACTTTTCCTTCAATCATTATGGTCCTAACTATGTCTAGGATAGTCCTATTTCTTTGCTTAGCAACACCATTTTGATGTGGGGTTCACAAAGTAGATGTATGGCTCTTTATCCTATGTTCTTCACAAAATGCATAAAACTCACTAGATGTAAATTATTCACCTCTATCCGATCTTAGGCACTTTAATCTCTTCCCAAATTCTTTTTCTACCATTATCTTGAATATTTGAAATTTCTTAAAACCTTCTGCTTTCTCTCTCAGAAATGTAATCCACATCATTCTTGAATAGTCATCAACAAATAGCATAAAATATCTTTCTCCACAATAGCTTCTTGTCTTAGTAGGACAACATAGATCTATATGAACCAAATCTAACAATATATTGGAAGAATATGTCTTATTCTTGAAAGTAGATCTAGTTAGTTTACCCAGTTGACATTCTTTGCACATATTGGTAGGCTTCATTAGTTTAGCAAAATATCTTACAATATTAGTAGTGATAAATTTCACCATATTACAAAGTTCACATGAAAAAATCTTCTATGCCATAACCAACCATCGTCAATCTTAGCAATCAAATATTTATCCTCAACAATTTTCAAATGAAATAGATTACCAGTAGTTTGTGTACCTAATGCAATAATCTTTCCTGTACTCTCAGTGATCTTACATATTCCATCCATGAATTCCAATTTGTAACCATTATCCAATAGTTTTCCAACATTCAACAAATTATGACTTAAAATTCAACATATATTATTCTTACCATCAAGAGTGATATACCCTTTTCCTTTAATCAAACAAGGAGCATTGTTACCAAATCTATCAAAACCACCATCATAGTCTTCAAGCTTCAAAATATTATCCTTATAACCAGTCATTTGATGTGAGTATCCACTATCAATGATCCTTTCATCTTTTTTAACAACTCATGAAACCAATGTTTTCTCTTCATTAGGATTATCTTCTTTAATAGCAATAAACACAATTTCATCCTCACTAGCAACAAAATAATCATCAATCACACCTTCTTCAGCATCATAAAAAATCTTATGACCCTTAGAATAATATTTCTTAGATTTGTCTCTATTATCTTTAGATTTTTTGTTCAAACACCTAGATGTAATACGACTTACAATTAAAACATTTCAAAGGTAACTTTCTGTCATACTTACCAGAGCCCTTGGGTAGTCTTCTTGCAATCAAAGCTTTAAGTTCTTCAATCTTCCTCTCTTCCTCCATGATTTCTTCCCAATATTTATCATAGTATTTGAATTTGATATTGGTAGAAATTTCTCCCTAGTCATGCTTAGTCATGCTAGATTTAAATGCAGTCTCAACCTTTAGAAGTTCCTTACTAAGTGTAGTCATCTCATAGGAACAAATTCTACATGCCAAAGCTTCTCTAGAAATGTCTCTTATAGTTCTCAATTCCTCAATAGAAGCAACTTTCTCACTGTAAAATGTGGGAAAAGATATTAGAATCTTGTCTACAACTTCATTGTTTGTCAAGGTACCACCAACACATCTAATTACACAAAACAAATCATTTAGTCTCTGCAAATAAATTGAGGCAGTTTCACCTTTGCTCATCTTCATATCTTCATATTTTGCTTTTAATCTGGTGTAGGAGCACCTAGGCTAATCCCTAGTTCAAATTTTTATGTGGCTTGTAATGACCTTATCCAAGTCAGTAAGTGTTTATTTTAGGCC
This sequence comes from Thuja plicata, assembly GCA_018584345.1. Lineage (NCBI taxonomy): Eukaryota > Viridiplantae > Streptophyta > Pinopsida > Cupressales > Cupressaceae > Thuja > Thuja plicata. Next base: position 2,382,291 of record MU224740.1, read on the forward strand.
TTAGAAGGTCTTTTTGGTTAGTGACAAGATGTATTTGACTAGGATCATTCCATTCTAGCAATTTTAGCTTTTCTTAGTGTTTAGTGATAGTTTAGCCTAAAAGTGGGAAATTGGATCCAAAAGCCTTTAAGGATTAGGAAAGGTTGGAAATATGCCTAAAAATTCACCTAGGATGTTTTTACATCATTTAATGTTGATTAGAGGTCATTAGGATATGTTTTAGGCAAATATGCAAAAGTTGTCAAAATGTTGTCATGACAACATTTGCAACTTTTAAAATTTGCATAACATTTTGCAATATTGGATTCCTTTCGCTATGGGATGATGGGTAGTTGGTGTAACTACCTATAATTGTGGGAAAATAATATTTAGACATGAAGGATCCCATTTCCCGAGGTGTGATGATGTAATGTGAGATTTTGAATTGCAAAGATAGCTCTGTTCTCTGAATTTTGTTGATAGTCAACTACTTTTGTGTATGAGTGTTGGTAGATGGATTGAATAGTATGATCTAGTGTTACATTAGTGTATTAGAGATAATTTTAAGAATCTTTTTTTTACATTCCAAGTTTTTGTGAGTTCATTTGTTTGGTTTTGTAAATTTTTTTGTAAGTTGCACAGTTGTTGTTGTTGACAGGGCAGATTTGAGCAAAATGGCTCCCCCATAGAATCCAATCATGAATTTCATCATGGTTTGGATTAATATGGTAGGGGAGACTCTATATACTTTAGATTGGAGTTTAGGAGTCCACAAGAGCAAGGTTACTATTTTTAAAGGCAAGCCCTAGGTGAGTCCTATGCACCCGGTTAGGTGTTTTCCAAGATCTAATGGTGTTTGATTGCAGGGGAACGATTGGGAGAATGGAACCAAGAATGGTTTAGAAAGAATAGAGGTCCTACGGATACCTCTTAGAAATATTAGGTATTGAACAATCCAGTAAGATATATTTCTAAGTAGAAATCGTCTGACTACACCAAAATAGCCAAATTAGCCCTATTAGCCCTTTTTTCTAGGAACCCACTGTACGGAGAACCTAGAACCCTAAGACCACCAAAATATTTAATTTCTTGGAAAAGGGTGGCAGAATATCCACTTTTTTGGGGGTTATTTGGGATTTTTGTGAAAGAAGTGGGAAAAAATCACTGATTCGGGCTAATTGACCTATTAGGCCTAAAAGACCAATCTCAGTTATTTTCTTGAGCTTGATTGGGAAAGCCTTGATGCCCTATCCAAATGGGATCATATGGAGTTAAAGAAGCTTCCCAATCATGGATTACACCCCCTACATACACTTGAGAAAAAATGGAGTTGAAAATGCACTTGGAATCTTCCAAGAAGGAGTAAAGGATAGAGGTAAACTTTGTTGGTAGATACCCCAAGGTGAAGCACAAAAGTGACAAACTCATAGATTAGTGTTGGAGAAGTATTAGGCTAGTTGAGAAAGGATTGAAAGATCCTAGAAGAGAGGGTAGGATCTTGTGAAGGCTAGGAACAATAAGAGTCCTAGTTAGGCTTGTGCAAGCACACCTTGAGAGTATGTTAGAGTATTATTACTCTTTTAGCTTATGCTTCTCTTAGGTGCGTTATTAATTAATTCCTAATTAATAATGCGCAACCTAGTATTTACCTTTTAGGGTTTCGTTCACCTTTATAAGGTCGAACTTTGTATTTGTCTTTCATTAATTCAGTTGATAATTTTGCTCTCACATTTTGAGTAAACATCTGAGTTCTTCTTTTTCATTTTCGTACTTCATCTTTGTATCAGGTCATTTGCATGCAGGTGTATTCGGGTTCTATGAATCTGATCTTTCATCAGTTTCTACATGGTATCAGAGCCGCCCTGTTGCTGCCTGATCGAAGGTCTTTGAAGCCACGATTCGAAGACGACAGCCACAACCCTTTTTTGGGGTTTTTTTGTCTCTTTTAAGGAGGCACGATCTTCTGGAGCGGATTGAGCAGAAACGGATGCCACCATTACGCTCAGAAGGCCCGGGAGAGTCGAAATCACATAAGACTCGACCAGTTTAGCCTCCGGGAGCTCAGGCAAATTTTTCTGGCCTCCAAGGGCCGTACGGTACGGATTTCGAAAAAAAAATTTAAAAAAAAAAATCATTTTAATACCCTTTTTGGGTTTTCGGAATTCGCAGCGCTTGTTTATAAAAACGCGTAACCCGGGCACCGCCGCGCAGCCACCCGGGCTCCGCTCTGCACAGGGCTCTCAGCCCACCGGCCACCTCCACCCGCCGACCGCCTTAAACGCCACCCGCGCGCCACTTTGAAGCCGCCGCCACCGGCCGCTGCACTAGCACGCCACCGGCGCCCAACCACTGCGCCGTCGCGCCCGGCCGCTGCCAGAGCCC
>MU224740.1:2415908-2431235 GCA_018584345.1 Thuja plicata
TAACAAGCCAATAAATGATGAATGGTTCCCTTAGAGTGCTGATATATTTATTTAAGACTGTTGATTACAAGAGCTGGGCAATACAATGGCACATTCACTTCAAAACTCATCACCAACTAGAAGGATTGAGCACTAACATTGAAAATACATCAAAGTACCTCGATTAGGGCATGAACAAGAACATTATAGGTCAGCTATAACAAAAACAAGAGTTGCAAGACTATCACAGCCCTGTAGCATGGCAAATCTGCTTCTTAATTCCTTCAAATCATGCCCAATGTGACCAACGTTTTCCAGCCAATTCAAGTCAAATATGGGGAAGTATTCCCTGCAAAAACCAAACAACCGCCAATTCAACCCAATTGCACTAGATTGTATTTCAATTCATAGGAATAACGAATAGCGGGTCTTAAACAACAATATTGACTCCTCTCACCTATGCCGACTTTGCATGAAACAACACGAATTGTGATCAACTATGAAATTCCTTGCAGGAGATCATGGTAATATGCTGGTATGCCCATTTTTTTTTAATTCTATCTTGAATCCATCGTAATTGTGATGTTAACCCCCAGAATTACGACGGGGTCACTGTATTGGCGACGCCCACAAACCATCGCAGTTGCTTTGTAGTTCGTCGCAATTGTGACATTTAGCTCCAGAATTATGACGGGGTCGCTGTATAGGCGACGCCCAAAAACCATCGCAGTTTCTTGTGTGTTCATTTCCATTGCGACGTTTACCCGCCAGAATTACGACGGGGTCGTTGTATTGGCGACGCCCAAATACCGTCGCAGTTTCTTGGGTTTTCATCATAATTGCGACGTATACACATAGAATTATGATGGATTTCCTGTATTGCCGACGCCCCAAATGCTAGGGTTGATAGGGCTACATAGCGACAGAATGATGTCGTAATTGCGACGGAAAAGGAAGGACATCGTAGTTTGCGACTAAAAAATAGCGACGTCTATTCCTGTCACAATTGAGACACATGGCTGTCCCAATTGCGACACATAGCCATCGCAAATCGACCCCAAATGTATTAGTGACACTTGACCATCACCATGGAACAAATGCGATAATAGATTCTTCAAATAAAATTGTGACTCATAAAACATTTTCAAACGGCTTATAGATTTATCATCAACAACACAGACAATTAATATATTAACATCAACTCAAAGATTTATCATTAACATAGAAAAACATAATATCGCTTGATTCAAATTTTGAATAGGACATTGAGGAAATGTGAAAATGTTATTACTTCAAAGAGAAACTTAGTAATTGCACAGAATTAAAATTTTATTCTATACACAAGCAATGATCATTGTTCATTCATTCAAAACATGCAGTTTGTAACTATCCATTCATATTTTATTCTTTACAAGTATCAAATTTAATAGAATAGTAAAGCTTTTAAAATAGACAAAAAAAACACTTTGAAATAATCCACAATATGGATGAATAAAAGCTTATAACTTTAGGGCTTGGTTTATGAGTCAAGTTGTTGGACTAGAACCTCCATACATTCTGAGGTGGAGTTTGTTTTTCCATATTTTTCTTATAATATCTCAAAACCCTTGAGAGTTGTGGGTATATTTTTCCCTTGCATAATAGTGACACATTTTTTCCTTAACCCCTATAATTCTCTATTATCCCTAATAGATTCAACTTTTATAGAAAAGATCTTACCATGGCTTGCACACCATGTCAAAGAGGAATCCATTAGTGATAGCTTGTTTTGGGAATCAACATCAAATGTCTTAGGATCTGATAACATATCCACCAATTTTTTTGACTCCACCTCAATTTCATTTATGGTGGCATAGCCCATAGTATCCTCTTTCTTGATCTAACAACCAATGTAAGCAACTTACTTCCCAAGAGTTTTAATTGTTTTATTGGAATCTCGTTGTAAATTGTTCTATTCCTTTATTTTCATCTACAAGAAGGTGATTTTCCATTTAAGGTTCTCAATCCAAAATATGTATTAGTCATTTTTAATATCTATAAATATCTTCTTAGACACAAAATAGTGGGGTCTATGTCTCCAATCTCTTGGAACTCATTTATAGTTTTCTCATGTGGCATCTTCTTTCTTTGTAACTTAAATTACATGCCTTACATTATTTTGAGCCATGGTGAGATCTTGATATGTTTGGTGTATATTATCAATGAAAGGAGATCCTTTAGCATTCCCTTGTGCATAATTTCCTCCTCCATTAACTACTCCATCTCCTCCAATATTAGGTTTTGTGCCTCATATGCATGTCTTTTTAGGAGGTGTGTTTTGATCAAGAGGCTTCTCTCCTCCTCCAAATGTTATTGTATTTTGTGTGGGAGAAGTTGTAGAGGGGGCCACATGAGATGTGCTTGTGGTGCTATGGCTACTATGTTCTATCTTTTTTCTCCTTGTGGGGTATTATATTTAGACCACCCTAACTTCTTCTTAGAAACCAAAATCTAGGTCCTTTGTAGTACCTTTGCAATTATATTATTAGGATTATCATCCTCTAGTTTATCCCAATTAATGGGAGCTAAGAATTGTGTTTGAGTTGTAGTTGTGTATAAAGGTTCCAAAAAATCAATTTCATCATCAACAACCTCAACTACATCCCATCTTAACCACAAACCCTTAATATATTCAAGAATCAATGTCATCCAATCCCTTTTATTACTTCATAACCCTATAGGAAATCTACCCAAAACTCTTCCAACTATGGTACATGATAAAAGGATGGGCCTAACTGCAAATTGTACTAGACATTATTCTTTTTTTCAAATTTTAGTCTCAATTAATCATTTTTGGAGAGCTGATATCTAGCCATATCCTTATAACTTGTAACTAATTTTATCCCTCGACATTTGTAGTTATCAATTTTGTATAGCTAAACTTCAATAGCAACAGTGGAAGCTTGCAAATTAATATTCCAAGGATCAACATTTAGAAATTTTCTACCATGATCAAGTTTCCCTTGGAGTATTTTTCCTTACATTTTTGTTGTCCAGCCAATTTTTTTCTAAATATGCGAAGGAAATTAGTACATTGAGTAATGACCACACAACACCAGTCACCAGGTTTAGGAAGAGAATTCAAAATCCTTTCAAGAGAAGCCAAGTAGATGGGATTTTTTAAGTGGGATACATTGAGCTTAAATGGGAGGGAAGTGTCCATTTTGAATTTTGTGAGAGGAAAATGTTGGAAACAATTGGATGGCGATATGAAAGGATAGAAGAAAGATCCACCTGAACATACAACCCAAGAAAATCTTCATTCAAAGAGAGGATGGGGAAAACATAAAATCTATCCAACCTACTTAATTTTCCTCTCATTCTAAAATTAGACCGAGCATACTAATTTGTTGAATTTATAGAAAAAATTTAATGAATAGGATCAATCACTCCCAAGGAGTTATTTAAAAATAACCAACTATCAAATTTATCTCTGCTAAGATTTGTAGGTTTATTACAGCTGTAGTCTTGAAAATATTCTACCATGTTAAAGTTGCCACCTAGGACCCAATTAGCATGAGGTAAATTATTTACCATCCAATCCCAACATTGAATTTGTTCTTTGGATTAGAAGGATATATAGAAAAAAAATCCAATGAGTTGTCCATTGATGATGAATGGTAAGAACCCAAAACAACTATGGGAGGGGTCTTCCCCCTTGTCAATGAAAAACTTTCAAACCCATGATAAAATCCCAATGACAGCACCACCTTTACCATCCAAATGGGATGTATGAAAAAAAGTGGCATCTTTCCAAACATGATGTAAAGTAGCATCCAATCTAATGTTACTCAATTTGACTTCTTGCAGGAACAAAACATTAGGTTTCCACTTCATAATCTTATCTTTAACTTTATATTTATGATAAGGGATAGAAAGCCCTCTGACATTCCAAGAAAGCAATTTACAATTCATGGTGCAAATTTTTAGAATCATCACCCTGGGCCAACACACTGAAACTAATATTGAGTGTAATTTTATGTTCCTTGCATTCACAATTCATAGAGGTAGTAGAGGGAGATCTAGATCTATGATGAGTGTGAGAGGAAGGGGCTAAGGAGTCAGATGTAATACCCCTCTAAACCTAAAATAAGTTTTTTGCTTTTGTTAAATTCTCTAGATTGTGGTAATATCTTTTGATGCTTCTCTTAGTGCCTAGATATTTGTGATACTTGTCTTATCTACTCCATAGTTCATTCTAACAGTTTCATTATCTAGTACTAGTTGACCCTAATGATAGACATACTATCCTAAGGGATCCTTTGGTGTGTTTCCATCTCCACTGAGGTGTTGAAGACCTTTCTAGACCCGTATTTGATTAGGATTTCATGTGATATGTGCTTGATGGATATATAAGTGATTTCTCTACCTTCTTCTGTTAAGGTTACTCTAGATGAATCATGTATTTTACATGGTGCACCTAGATGTTGATCATGATGTTGATGATTAGGCTAAGTTAATTTTCCCTATTGATGCTCTCTTTATGTGATAATCTCTTTATGGTGTATGCTTTGAAATAATCAACCTAATCTTGATCATTGATAAGTAAGGTGTGTGATGATATACCTCTCAGATACTTTGATGTTTTTATTTATGATTATTGTTATCAACGCATATGGATTTAGGAAATGAATATCTTTTAGTAATATGATTTGATTATGAAAAATAACCTAATGATTAGGAGTCTAACCCTATTTATGATGATTCTACATGCTTTATGTGTATATATATCTGATGTGTTTTTATGACTTGGGACAAATTCGTAGTTACTCACATAGCTGAGGTCCACATGATGTATCGATCCCATTCATATGTTTTCAACACTTTCTTATATATATATATGCAAATGTATTTTTGCTTTATGATTCAGGCTTGCAGGTACCAGGTATCAACTTCACCTGGCTTCACAAGTCTGAGCGTGCCTCAAAATCCCTGATCGTTGTTATTATTAAAGAGATAGTACAATGTTCTCACAAGAATAAACTATATTTGGTCCTTTTCTTATGATCCTTTACACCTGGGTTCAGTACTCTTGAGTTAGTCTTGTATATGTTTTCCTTGGCATGATGGCAATTTTTTTTGTTATCTGGATAGATTTGTTGTTTTAAGATGGTTTGTTCTTTCTCCTCTTTGTACAATTGATCTTTAGGGTTTGATTGGTTTTAGATGTATGTGTGTTGCGATTCTCTTTATGTTAGGAGTGAATTTGAGGTCTTGGTATGAGTGATTAATAAGGATATTTTCTAAATGTGGTATTAAAATATTTTATAATGAATTAATGTGAGTGTATTATATTACTCATAAAATAATATCTATGTATGAAATATATATATATATATATATATATATATATATATATATATATATATATATATATACATAGGCATATGGGTGCACACACACACACACACACACACACATGTATATATGTATGTATGTATGTATGTATGTATGTGATTATACAATTGTATCTATTTTATAATGTATAAAAAGGATATTTTTAAAGTGGTAATATGAGTATATTAAAAATTTTAATTATTAAGTTATTTAAAATCAAGGATGTTAACCTTGAGAGGTAATTATTTTTGTATTTAGAGGTATTATAAAATAAATTAATAAATGTGCATTCTGTATTTATTAGTAATAATATTGGAGTAAGGAAAATTTACATTAACCCTCCCTAAGGTAAATGTTTTAAGAATGTTAATTAATAAGTACGTGAATATCATAAAAACTAATAAATAAAATGCTTTAATTACCACCCATTGGTTGCAAATGGTTGCAACAGTTGGATTATACTGTGCAACCACTCCTGTAATTTATTTATGGGAGAATAAATCAATTTCAAAAGGGAGACAAGAGGATTTGAAAAGGAAAAAGAAGAAATTGGTGGAAGCAACCTAGGTTAGATCTCTATACTTTTCAAACTCTCTGAAGAAAATTTAATTCATGTAAGTGAAATTTGGATTGAAGGAGTATCTATGTTGGATCCCATGAAAGAAATGTTTGGAATCAATGGATGGATCAATATCCTCTTCATCAATTGGCACAAGGGAGAACAGGGAGGTCAGGGCCAATGGCACACCCAACTATCAAGCCACCCTAAGAGTATACACAACGGAAGAAAAAAACCACAAAGAACAGTACCAAGGAGAGAAGGAACAACAAATATCTTTTATTGATTCATGCAATTACAACATACATGCCTGGTTGTGAGGCCTTATGGGTTACGACCAACAAGATTTATGAAAATCCAGATTTAATCTATCTTCTACGTTCTCATACGATCATTTGCTACTTTCTCTACTATCTGATACCTAACCTACTCCTAGAAATCCCTATTTATAATTTTCAAAGCAGTTTACAAAGAAGGAAGGCCGAACACTAATGGTCCACACACATCCCAAGACAAGATCCAAATATTAAATGTGCAAGAAGAAATTAAATACAGAAGTCGGCTTCAACATAAACCAAACATAGAAAATCTTAGTAATAAGAACCAAGCATCAGGTTCACTCGGCACATGAAGGAACGCTCGAGAAACACTGGGTAGCTTAGCACAAACAAGAAGTCGACCAATACTGGACAACTTGACACACACTACAACTCGGCAAGAACTAAAACTTGACACTAACCTAAAAAAATGAACAAAGATGAGTAGGATAGAAAGGAAAACCAGGATGCTCTTGCATCAGACAATCAGGGTTGAAAGAAATGATTCACGTGAATCATTGAGGTTTCACAATCTGAGCTGAATCTAACTCAGATTGAGAAATCCATGTAGCATCTTCAACTGGTCTATTCTTCCACTTCACCAAATATTCATAGTAATTTTTTCCTCTTGTGATTTTACCAATCGTCTGATCTAATATCTTTTCAACCTCTTCAATCTACTTCTTAGGATACTCATCTTGTATAACAACTTCATCATCTAACTCATGATAATTATGAAAACCAGCAATATTGAATATAGGAGATATATCTATGTCATCGGGTAACTCAACTTCATAAGAATTACCATTGCCAAACTTCCTCAGAATTCTACAAGGACCAAACTTCTTCATCTTCAGCCTACTGTATGTTCCAATAGGAAATATACCCTTCTTCAAATGAATCATTACCTCATCACCAACTTCAAAAACATGATGTCTTCTAGACTTTTCAGCATTTTTTATATATTTCTGATTACTGTGTTCCAACTTAATTTCACTTCCTCATGTAAAGAATTCATAAAATTAGAAAATACTTCCCCTTCATCACTTCTCTTTTCTTCACCAACAATATCCCTCAAATTTGATACTCCTCTAGGCTACATTCTAGTAATAATCTCAAAAGGTGTTTTTCTTGTACTCCTATTCATAGAATTATTATATGCAAACACATCTTGTGCCAATATAATCTCCTAATTACTCGGCTTACCTCCAAATAAAATTCTTGTAAAATTACCCAAGCTTCTATTCACAACCTCTATCTATCCATCTGTTTGTGGATGGAATGTAGAACTAAACCTCAACTCAGTATTCATTTTCTTCCACAAAGTCCTCCAAAAATAACCAACAAAATTTCTATCTCGGTTAGAGATAATACTCCTCAGTAATCCATGCAATCTAACAACCTCTTTGAAGAAAATATCAGCAACATGCACAACATCTAATATCTTCTTACATGGTATGAAATGTGCCATCTTAGAAAATCTATCCACAACAACAAATATGGAATCATACCCTTTTATTGTCTTAGGTAGTCCAAGAACAAAATCCCTACTGATGTCACTCCAGGGTTTCTTAGGATCCAAAATAGGTGTATACAATCTAGTATTCTGACTTACTCCTTTTGCTACTTGACAAATTCCACAAATCCTTATAAACTTCTGAAAATACTTATACATACGAGGCCAATAATAATTTTCCTTAAGTAAACTCAATGTCTTATCAATTCCAAAATGTCTAGCCAATTCACCACAATGCTTTTCCTTAATCAAATTAATTCTCATGGAACTTCTTGGTATACACAACTGAATTCCTTAGAACAACATACCTTCTTGAATGAAGTACTCCTCAAACTTACTTAGTTGTTTTGATAGATTTTTTTCTCTATACTCTCTCCACACCTCAAAAAAATCTGGGTCAGTATCATACAACTCCTTCGTCTCATCAAAACCAAGAAAAATAACCTTCATCTCAGTCAACAAAGAACATTTTTTTCTCAGTGCATCTACAAATCGGTTAGTAACTCCACTCTTATACTCGATCACAAATGTGAAACTCTGTAAATATTCAACCCACTTCATATGTCTTTGATTCAACTTATGTTGACTTCCCAAATACTGTAAAGCTTTATGATCAGTATATAATACAAACTCCTTAGGAATCAAATAATGTCTCCACTTCTTCAAAGCTTGAATAATAGAATGAAACTCTTGATCATACAAAAAATAATTCCTTTTAGAATCATTCAACTTCTCACTAAATAAAGCAACAGGTTTACCTCCTTGACTCAACACAGCTCCTATTGCACTACCACTTGCATCACACTCAATTTGAAATACCTTATTGAAATCAAGAAAAGCTAACATAAGTAACTTGACAACCTTTTGTTTCAAAGTCTCAAAACTCTTGTCCGCTCCATGTGTCCACTTAAAATCCTTTTTATCTCCTCTCATAGTCTCACTCATAGAATTACAAATAGAACTGAAATTCTTAATGAAACTTCTATAAAAAATAGCCAAACCATGAAATGATCTTAACTCACCCACATTCTCAGGTGTAGGCCACTCAAGAATTTCTTTAATATTCTCAAGGTCCATTTTAATGCCATTAGCTAAAATCACAAATCCTAAATACAAAATCTCTTCTTGCATAAGGAACACTTCTTTAGATTAATCAGTAGCTTCTCCTCCTTTTGTCTTTGCAACACTTGTCTAATATGCTCAAGGTGTTCTTCCTTAGTCTTACTGAATATCAAAAAAATCACAAACTTGCCCAAAAATCTCTTGAGAACTTCATTCATCAACCTCATGAAAGTACTAGGTGCATTAGTCAAACCAAAAGGCATAACCAACCACTCATATAATCCTTCTTTTGTCTTGAAAGAAGTCTTCCATTCGTCACCTTCTCTAATTCTGATCTGATGATAACCACTCTTCAAATAAATCTTGGTAAAATACTTTGCTCCACTCAAACATCCCATTATGTCATCCATCCTCAACATAGGAAACCTATACTTCACTATTATCTTGTTGATCGCTTTGGAATCAGTACACATTCTCCATTCTCCTTAGATGCAAATACAATAGGTACAACACACAGACTCAATCTTTCTCTAATCAAACCTTTCTACAACAACTCCTACACTTGTCTATTAAGTTCTTTATTCTCAGTAGGTGTCAATCTATATGGTGCTTTATTCAGAAAACTAGCTCTAGGAATCAGATCCATACAATGAATTATAATTCTCACTGGTGGTAAACCATCAAGAATATCCTCTGCAACAATCTCCTTGTATTCATTCAAAAAGTTTTAAATTTCTACTGGTACTTAGTCTCCACTATCTTCTGTCACTCAACATTTACCATTTTTTGTCACCTGGAAATTACTATACCCTATCACTTGGCATTTATGAATTATAGAAAAATAGACTTGATTCTTCTTTATTTCTTTCTCAATTTGATTTCCATTAACCATGCAAATCTTCATAGTAGTACAGTTTATCTCATCTGGAACCTCAATCAAAGGTAAAAAAGTTTTCTTCTTCCCATTTACCCAAAGAGTATATTGATTCAAACTACCATCATGCACAACATGTCTATCATACTGCCAAGGTCTACCTTTAAACCTAGTGACTGCAATTTTCACCTTCCTATTATCAGGAGTGATTTCAAAATCAAAGAACTTCTCAATATACAAGATCCAATCCAACACAAAATTAGTATCCTAATTTCCATCATAAGGAACAACTTCAAGGATTTTAATGTGCCCTAGACAACACTCTCAACAATCTCTCCTCATCTTGATTTTCCTCAGGTTCTGGATTAGGGTTTGGTGCTTCTGGTTCATTATCACTTACATCATCAAGATGCTCTCCTCTCCTCTAGGATATCTCCACAACATCTAATCTGGCTTCAATTTGTCTTAACATATCCATTACGACATTATCAACATTTCCTCTACCTCAAATAATCTTGATATAGGTTCCTGCAAGATCATAACCCTCTACAAGTTATAGGTCAAATTCGCAGATCTTCTACCCTACAACCAAATCCAATTCAAGGTTCTAGACAATCCAATCCACCAAGGATGAACTTCTCTCTGATACCACATGGGGCAAGGGAGAATAGGGAGGTCAGGGCCAATGGTACACCCAACTATCCAACCACCCTGTGAGTACACACAACGGAAGCAAAAAACACAGAGAACAACACCAAGGAGAGAAGGAACAACAAATATATTTTATTGATTCATGCAATTACAACATACATACCTAGCTGTGAGGCCTTCTGGGTTAAAAACAACAATATTTATGAAAATATATATTTAATCTATCTTCTACCTTCTCATATCATCATCTGCTACTTGCTCTACTAGCTGATACCTAACCTACTCCTAGACATCCCTATTTATACTTGCCAAAGAAGCTTACAAAGAAGGAAGGATGACCACCAAGGGTCTGCACACATCCCAAGACAAGATCCAAATATTAAATGCACAACAAGAAATTAAATATAGAATTTGGATTCAACATAAACCAAACAAAGACAAACAGGGTCAAGAAGAACCGAGCATCAGGTTCACTCGGAACAGGAAGGAATGCTCGGCCAACACTGGGAAGATTGGCACAAATAGGAACTTGACCAAAATTTGACACATGGATTTTTAATATGGAAACCCTGTTAGGGGAAAACCCACTTGGGACCGGTAACCCAATATTTTCACTCTTCTAAAGTGAGCTCGGTGAAGAGCTAACCCTGTTAAAGGTTACAAACACACTTTTAAGTGTGACCTTGTTAGAGGATTTATCACTAACATTTTATCACTTGACCTCATTTTCACTATGCTGTCAACATGAAAACCTTTTGATACTCCTTGGGATGTATCTCAATATATAAAGGATGATTAGATCTTACTCTATTAAGAGATTTTCTGAATCAATGGTTAAAGTGAAGTAGTATATGATATGTTCATAAATACAACTCAATCTTGTAGATGTTCATATCTATTGTAAGATCATAATACCTCTTCTGATCAATGTTCTCTTCTATTCCTTTTCTCATATTCTTCCTTCTTGGTGAATGTTGTTGATTCTCTGTTGCTCAGTGTTTGCAGATTTCTTTGCTCTATTCTTCAGCTTGTACGATCAGATCTGTATGAATACTTCTATCTTCACCAGAATTCTCCTCAACATTCCTCTTTTTAATAATGAATTACTTATCTCTTTATATAGACATGATTTCACTATTTCTTCTCCTTTTTTTCTTTGCTGATCACTTCTTGATCTATAAAGCTCACCATGCTTGCTTTATTTTTAATCTGTAAAGCTCTCCTTGTGTTTTGGAATAAAACACACTTTAAATCTCCTTCTTATCTTTAGCTTTTAACTGATCGATGAAAACAAAGTAATAAAAAAACTTAACTCTATAATTATCTTCTACCAGCTAAGTTGTTTTGTTGTTACTAACTTTAGTTCTCATTGTTCAACACTTCAGTTATGCTTGGTGACTACTGCAGATAGCTCAGGAATCAACTTTAGTTATGTTCGGTGACAACTATAGTTATCTTGGCAATGTTTGCTCAGGTATCACTTGCTCGGGTAGCACTGTCTGTCGGGTAGCACTGTCTGTCGGGTAACACTGTGAACTTTAGTGCTCAGGGTTCACTGTCCCTTGGGGTTTACTGTCACTCGGTGTACATGATTACCGATGATAAAAACTTTGTCTTTTCATATCTTTAAGTGTTGTGATAATATGAGTATGAGAAATCATACTATGTCAAGTTAACATCAATGACAATACAATAAATTAACTTATTTAATCTCTTGCATTTACCTTCTGCTTCTTCGTGATTATCAACTTTGTCATCTTCAAACATTCAATCAGTTATAGTTCATCAATCTCTCACTTTGACATTGATGGCAACATACTACATACTACTAATACAATATGAAATATATAAGTTTTGGTTCATCAATATCTACCAAACTTATTTATCTATAACCAATACAAATTTCTGACTCTCGGTAAGCTCTTCAAGCTTAGATTTGATTCTTGCATAGTACTTTCTTTATGCTTCATTCCCTTTATTGGATAAATGTAGAAACTTCTGATTCTGTCTCTCCCTTTGTTGTAAAATCCATTCTCCCTTTTCTAGATAGATATGCAGTGTTAACTTTTCCAATTCTCTCCCTTAGATGGATGTTTCTTTAAATCTTTCTCTGATGTTTTCTCTCCCCTTGATTATTTCTCTCCTCAATGGATGATTATGCTAGAGATTTCATATCTCTTTTCCCTTTGACATCAATATATTTATCTCCATATTCATTAAGTAAATCTCTCCTTTTGAATACTTCTGATAGATATTTAATATGGATATAATCCCTCCCTTTGACAATAATGCCAAACTATATCTCTCTTTTTTTATAATATATCCCTCAAATTTCCTCTCCATCAGAAATACAATAACTCTGGTGTTTGGTGCAGATAAGCACCTTGCTATGTACTGATATATCTTTGCAGTCCATCTCTTTTCTTGCATCAACATGAATGATCTTCTGATTATGTGTAGGTTTATCCAGCCTCCTAGTCATCTTAGTGACCAATAGAAAAGGGTCAGACCCCTAGTCTCTTTCTCAAGAGCTCAAATGTATCTTTAGGCAATGGATTTGTGAATATGTCTGGTAATTGTTCCTTTGATTGAACATATTCTAGTATCACCTCTTTCTCTTGCACTTGTTCCCTTAAGTAATGATACTTGATAGCAATATGCTTAGTCTTAGCATGCATGACAGGATTCTTTGAAATGTTTATTGCACTAGTATTATCACAATATATAATCATTGGTTCAAGAATTTTCATATTTATACCTTCCAGTAATTGTTTGATCCATGCAATGTTAGAGAAATTTGTAGCAGCAGCCACATATTCTACTTTTGTAGTAGATTGTGAGATGAATCCTTGCTTCTTACTTATCCATGTGACAAGTCTGTCACCCATGATGAATGCTCCTCCTGTTATGCTCTTTCTATCATCTATGTTTCCATCCCAATCAGCATCTGTATAGACTTGAAGTTAAAATTTTCCTTCTCTTTTATACCATAATCCATAGTCTTCGGTATTTTTTAGATATCTGATAATTGTTTTGACAAAAGTCATGTGTGATTCCTTGGGATTAGCAGAGAATCTTACAACTATTCCAACTGCATGTACTATATCTGGTCTAGTATGTACAACATACACGAGTTTTCCAATCATAGATCTATATAGGGTCTGATTTACCTTGGTTGAATTGTCTTCATTTATCATCTTGCATCTTGTTTCCATAGGTGTTCCAACTGGCTTGGATTCTTCCATCTTGAATATCTTGAGAACTTCCTTGATGTATTTGGATTGTGTGATGTATATGCCTACATCCTATTGAAGAATCTGTAGACCAAAAAGAATTTGATCTCCCCAAACATTGACATCTCAAACTCTTTGCTCATTTCACCAGCAAATGATTTGTATAACATATCATTACCTCCAAATATGATATCATCAACAAATATTTCAGCAATTAGAATGTTATCATCAGTCTTGTTTTAAATACAGATTATTATTTTCACTTGTTCTTACAAATCCAATACGTATGAGATAGGAGTGGATTCTTTCATACCATTCTCTCGGTGCTTGTTTCAATCCATAGAAGGCTTTGTGTAGTCTACAAACCATGTTTCTCTTGTTAGGATCAACAAACCCTTTTGGTTCTTCTATGTATACCTCTTATTCTAGTATTCTATTTAGGAATGTAGATTTGACATCCATTTCATATACCTTGAATCCTTTGTAAGAAGCATAAGCAAGTAGAATTATGACTCCTTCTAGTCTAGCAATGGGTGCAAAGGTTTCTCCATAGGAAATACCTTCTTCTTGTGCATATCCTTTGCATACTAGTATTTCTTTGTTCATTGTGACTTCTCCATTCTCATTTAGCATTCTTCATTTTCAAGTGCAGTATTAAAAGATTTAGGCTCAAAATCACAAATTAAACAACTAGTGTTCAATGACTTACTTCTTCTTCTCATTCTAGCCTAATTGTCTCCTATGATATGGTTTTGTGGATGGTCTCTTCTAACATACTGGGAAACTACTAGTTCAGCTCTTTGTTAATCATTCTGATCATCATCTTGACCTTCATTTTGATCTTCATTGCTCGGTACATCATTTTGAACAATTTCCTGATTTTCGGTGTTTGTAGCCTGATGCTTGGGTGCATTGTTCTGTCTCTCGGGAGTGATACACTCTTTCTCAGGAAAAGTGTTAGGTTCTTCACTATAGACATGTGTGTCTATATTTCTGCACTTGTTTCCTGCGTCACAGCACTTTAATAAGTCATTCTGTTAGTGAGAAACAAGGGTTAATGAGCATATAAAACCCTAACATCAACCTATTGCTTTCTAACTAGGATGAGTGTAGTAAATAACATAAAATCCCTCAGATTATACTAATACCAGTGACATAAACAACCTAGCATGAAAGATTTAAGCTTAAAACAAACTATTTAATGATTTAAGCATGCATATTAGTCTAAAATGGACATTATAACTATGTAAGAAAGTGATTATGAAGTGTGCATGAAGCTAGGAAGGAATGGGTAGCATAACAATGCTTTGAGATTCCTTCAAAATCTTGGCATAACAACACTACTATTCAAAATTTGAGGCTTATTATTGTACACACAAAAGTAGTGCACTTCTATGAATCCTTACATGCAAGGAAACTCAAGAATGAGCCCTCACAAATTGATCCATAGCTCTCTATGCATGGAGTTGCAAGATTTGTAAAATTGCTCTTAGCTAGAGCTATAAACTCATGACCTTGCTAGTCAACCATACAATGAGAGATTCACAATGAAAACAAGGGCAAGAATGCCAATATCTCCAATGAAACCAAATGTATGTAATGCAATGCAATGCAAACTAGATTAAGATGAATATGCAAGCTAAGCTATGAAAATGAAAGAACAAGTATTACAAAGCCTCCTAGTTAAGCTAGATGAATTAATCTAAAGCATAAGAGAAATCTAAGCTAATATGCCATGATAATGCAACTAAGAAAGGAAA
>MU224740.1:2447222-2465401 GCA_018584345.1 Thuja plicata
TGAACTTGTGTCCATTTGAAGAGTTGGGATATATTTGTCCAACCAAGTCAAAGGCCCATTGCTGAAATGGCCAATGTGTTATGAAAGGTATAAGTTCTCTGGCAGGAGCATGGATGAGATTCCCATGTGTCTAGCATTTATGACAGGTTTTTGAAAACTGAATAGCATCTTTCTCCATGGAAGGCCAGTAATAGCCTACTTTGAGAAGTTTCTTTGCTAATGAAAAGCCATTTCAGTGTGATCCACATACACCTTCATGGACTTCTTTTAATGCTAGATTGGACTCTTCGAGTTCTAAACACCTAAGAAGTGTACCATTGAGACCTTGTCGATATAGGTTGTTAGTTATGAGGACATAACGTGATGTTGTCCTAATTAGAGATCTTTTCTCATTTTTGGATAGATTGTTAGGGATGGTTTGGTGAGAAAGCTAAGCAATGATATTGGCATACCGAGATTGGTCTGGGGTGTTCAAAGAACATATTACCTAGTATTAAGGAGTATCAAAGGCAAGATAGGATAGTTCTTCCACCAAGAATTCATAGAGGAATTGATGTTCTTCCAGTTGTAACATGGATGCTAAGGTAGCCATAGCATCTGCAACTTTGTTTTTTGATCTTGGTATCTGCTAGAAGGTGACGAAGACAAAATACTTCTTTAAGTCATCAACTAGTTGCTTGTAGGGCACCAACTTCTCATCTTTTGTTTGATACTCCCCATTGACCTGATTGATAATTAGTTGGGAGTCACCATATATGTGTAATTCTACAATCTTCCACTCCATAGCTAGCTTAAGACCATTTACCAATGCTTCATATTCTAAAATATTGTTGGTGCATGGAAACATTAATTTGTAAGACTTGGGAATCTTGTAGCCTTGAGGAGTTATGAATAGAACTCCTGCTCCAGAGCCTTGTTGAGTGAATGAACTATCAAATTACATCTTCCATGGGTATTCAGTTAGATGCATGATTGTTTCATCAGGGAATTCAATTACTAAAGGTTCATCATCCTGGAGTGGTGAATCAGCCAATTGATCTGCAAGAACCTATCCTTTGATAGATCTTTGTTCTACATATTCAATGTCAAACTCACTTAGAATCAGGACCCATTTTGTGAAATATCTTGTTAATGTTGTTCTACTCAAAAGGCACTTTAGAGTATCAATCTTAGCAATGAGCTTCACTATATGAGAGAGAATGTAGTGTCTCAATTTTTGTGATGCAAAAATGAATACTAAGCACGCTTTTTCAATAATGCTATAATTGAGCTCATAGGCGACCAGTGTTCTACTAATGTAGTAGATAGATCTTTCTTTTTTTGTGTAATCATCTTGTGCTAACAATACTCCTAGGGATGTATCTGTAGTTGAAATGTATAGGAGTAGGGGCTTTCCATGAATAGGTGTCATAAGAATAGGAGGAGCAGCCAGGTATCCTTTCAATTCCCTAAAGTTTGCTTCACAGTGTTCATCCCATTTGAAGGTAGCCCCTTTATGTAGTAACTTAGTAAAGGGTTGTGCCCTATTTGCAAGTTGGGACATGAATCACCTGATAGACTAGAGTCTCCCTTGTAGTGTCCTCATTTGATTGATGTTGCATGGAGGAGCCATCTCTAGTATAGCTTTGACCTTTGCAGGATCTACCTCAATTCCCTTCGTGGAAACATTGAATCCTAGGAGCTTTCCTGATTGGACCCCAAAGGCACATTTATTTGGGTTGAGCCTGAGTTAGAACTGTTCCATACGAACCAAGATCTTTCTTAAGTCAGCAATGTGAGTACCTCTTTCTTTGGATTTAGCCAATGTGTCATCCACGTAGTCCTCCATGTTCTTGTGCATCATGTCATGGAATATAGTTGTCATGGCTCTTTGATATGTTGCACCGACATTATTTAACATGAATGGCATGACGTTTCAACAAAAGGTGCCCCATGCACATGTAAATGCAGTTTTCTCTTGATCCTCGGGGGAAATTTTGATTTGGTTATAGCTAAAGAATCCATCCATTAAATAATACATCTGGTAGCCTATTGTGAGGTCTATGATCATGTCAATGTTAGGTAGAGGGAAGTCATCTTTTACACATGCTTTTTTTAAGTCCCTGAAGTCTATACATATGTTGATAGATTTATCAATTTTAGACACGGGGACCACATTAGAGATCCACCCTGCATAGGCAATGACTTAGATAAATCTATCTTTTAACAACTTCTCTATCTCTGCTTTTACCAATAATGCAACATGAGGATGCATCTTTCTAAGTTTTTGTTTCATGGGCTTGATCCCGGAAGCTATAGATAAGTGGTGCATGATGAGATTAGGATCCAGCCCATGCATATTGGTATAAGACCATGCAAATTTGATCTTCTTCTCTTTCAGGAACTCTGTGAACTGTGTCTTCTCTTCTTCTGATAAAGATTGCACAAGGTGGACTATTTGAGGATTTTCAATAGTGCCCAAATTTACTGGCTGTGTTGGTTCAATCAGTACTGAAGACCTTTCCTGAAAGTGTTCAGGGAGGATATCAAGAGTCTCATCCTTTGGCGCCTCTGAGAGGTTTTCACCATTGGATATGTCTTTTTTATTTCTATTTTTATATCTGATACTTCCACAAAGTGTTTTTCACCATCAGTCCTCTTTTTCTTCTTAATTTTTAGTTTTTGACTGAGAAACTTGATATCCTCCTATGACATGTTCTCACTCCTTGCATTGGTGGAAGAAGGGTATTGCTCACAAGCATTGAGATAACAAGCTAGGGTATGGTCATTAGAAAAGTTGAGTATAGGAGTAGGATCTGTTTCAGTCCAATCAATTAGGTTTGGAAGTACCAATGATAGGGAGGCAGTCTCTGGGAAGGATAGCATCGCGTTAGCATCAAGACCATTAACCGACATGATACAGTTTGTTAAGTTAAATTCTTCAATGTTTAGATCAATAAGAGTGAGATCATCATTAAAAGGGTCATTGTTAGTCATATATGGACCAAACTCTAGTGAATCATCAGTACAAATCTCATCATCATCTCTCAGTAAAAGGAGGCTTCTTTCTTGTAGCCTATGAAATTCTTCTAGACTCATGTAATCACCAGTTTCTTCATCAATGATCAGAGGAAGGAACTCTTCTTCTGCTTTAGGATTATCGGTGTCATTGGGAGGAGTGTCATATTTTTTATGAGGAGCTAAGGGTGCCACAAACATGTGAATTGTATCTATTCCAATATCTTCAGTGGTGACAGATAGCTCTTCACATTCATAATGATGAGAGTCAATGACCTCATCATCGGATCTGTTTAAGTATTCAGCAATAGTTATCTGATGTACTCGGTTAGCTACCTGTGGATCAAAGTGGGGTAGATCAAGGACATGTGAAAATGTGACCAATTTCCCCCAGTTAGGATGTAAATCCTATCATTGGGGTGTCTCTTGAGTAATTGTTTCTATTAATGATATCTCTGGACCAGCTGTTATGGTGTCTCCTACCTCTTGTATGGGAGGTTGTGCTAGCAAAGGGGTGTGAAGATCTTGTGGCACCTCAAAGTTGGGTACATAGAATTCCCCTTGGTAGTTGGGATCTTATGTGCCAACATGTAATAATCTCTCATAGGACCACTGCTCTAGTTCATCTATTTCATCACTCCCTTTATCTGAGTGTGGACTCTCTTTTCAAGCAGGTTTATCAATTTTAGTATTAAAACCCAGTCCTATTTTGTCTTTGGTATTTTGGAATGCCATGGGTATTGGTTCAATAATCCCTCATCTTGTGTTGTTTAGAGGTCCTTTTCCTTTATATCCCATTTGTTTGAGGAAATCATAATCCTTTCCATACTGTCCTGGGGATATCTTTACATGTTTGACCTCAGCTTCTACCGGTTCTTCTTTGTAAAGCCAGTCCAAGACTGTTTGTTCTTTTGTGTTATCTAAAGAAGATGTGGATGCCTTTACCATGGTAGTTTCTTTATGTACTTCTATCTCTTTGGATGTTGTAGGTGTGAATGTCGAGGAAGGTTTTCCATAGGATCTTGGTGACACCGGAAGTTCTATCAGTGAGGGAGTTAGGTCCAGCTTGTACTCTCCCATACCTATTTCTTCAAGTTTTAAGGTTTTTCCAAAACTCTTCATAACCATGTCCTTGGTAGTTTTAGGAGAAATTGTATCCATATCCTCCTTGTTATGTGGGATCATGCTACTAGCTTTGATATTATTACAAGTGTAGTTAGCATCTGCAGGAATCATCACTTCCACCCCATTATGTGGGAACTTTATGCACTGGTGATAAGTAGATGGCATAGCTTGCATTTCATGAATCCATGGTCTCCCCAATAGGATATTATTGGCTAAGGTTAGATCTAGTACCTGACATGTGACATTCCTCTCAATTGGTCTGATTCTGATAGGTAGAACAATAAGACCTTTGGAGGATCTTTCTTCCTCATCATAAGCTTTGATAGTTATTTCGCTTCTAGAGTCAATTGTCTGTTCTGAGAGACCCAGTCTCTTGATTAGATCAAGTGTACATATATTCAATCCTACACCTCCATCTATCAAAATGTGTCTAACATGGGATTTATGAATAAGGACTTCAATATGGAGGGGTTGATTATGTGGATGAGTCAATGACTTATCATCCTCTTTAGAAAAGGAGAGGTAATGTGGCACTGAGATGTGATTGACCATCACTTGGAATTTTCTTATATCAATATCCTTTGGGATGTTAGCAGCACGTAGAGCCTATTCTAGGATTTTCCTATGCATTGTAGATATTTTGAGCAACTCAAAAATGGAAATTTTGGCAGAGATTCGTTGCAATTGGTCTACCAAGTCATATTTTGCTCCAGGAATAGTAACCACGTTTTTTGCTGCTAGTTTAGGAATAGTAATGGTAGGAACCTTGGATGTCGGTGTTGGTTTTGGAGGTCCTTTGATAGTGACCTATGTTTGGCTCCGTGTTACAACATTTGAGTGGAATCAGACACCTTTTATTGTGACCACATTGATTGACTCAGTCTTGATGTCTAGCATATTAATCACATTGTCATTGTTGGAATAGGTGTAGTTGACTTCATTACCTTTCCCTTTAGATGTTTCTCCTTTGTCATAGTTAGGAAATGGGTTGTTGAATGTTGTATGATCCTCATTAGTAGTGTGTCTGTCTACTTTGATCTTACCTCCTTCAATGAGGTCTTGAATGACATGCTTAAGTTTAAGACAATTATTAGTCTTATGCCCCTTGTTTTTATGGAAGACACAATAGGAATTATCATCCCACCACCTGGGTTTGACCATTGGTTCCCACGGCTTGGAATCGGGGATTGTGAGAAATTTATTATCCAATAGTGTTTTTAAAACAGTCTCAAGAGGTTCTCCCAAAGGAGTGAAAGTTCTTTGAGGTTTTGAAGTCCATGTCCGACCCTTTCTATTATCATTGTTTGCCCTGGGTATGGGGGTTGTAACTTTAGCATCCTTTCTTGCTTGCATACTATTATTTAGATTGAACAGCCCAGGTTTAGGATTAATGTTAGAGGCATCAACCACTCTGTCATTACAACATTCTTGTTTTGCTTTCACCATTTAGGCTTGGAGTTGGAGTTGTTGGTTTTGTTTTCATTTTGAATGGTAATCTCTCCCCTTTTGACCATGACTTCCTCGATACGGGGGGCATTCTTAATCATTCTATCAAAGATTGGTGAGTCTTGCATTTGTAAAGCGTAGTTCAATTCAAGCACTAGATTATTAACAAAGATTTCCATCTTCTCTATTTTGGGAATGGCCCTGGAATATCGTGCAAAGATCTTCCTCCACCTTTGTAGGAAGTGTGTAAATGATTCACCAGTTCTCTATTTGGTATTACATAGGTCCATCATGGTTACATCATGTTGGATGTTGTAGGAGTAATGTTGGATGAATCGTTGGATCAACTCCTCAAATATTTTGACCTTAGGGTTTAGTTTTGAGAACCACTCCATGGAATTTCCTCCTAGACTTCCTAGAAATAGTCGCATAAGATATGTAGGTTCATGCATGTATTCTATGCTTAGAGCACAAAATTCCCTCACATGGTCGTGTGGGTCAGTTTCTCCTGTGTACTTTTCATACTTTGGTCTTGACACGTTGGGAGGAAATGGGACCATAGTAATACTCTTGTCAAAAGAAAATGGACAAATGGCATCCAAAGAGTATTCTGTTTTAGGTTTCTCTTTCTCCTATTTGAGGTTTGTGAGTTCTGTTTGCATCAAAGTGAGTTGCTTGGCGAGAATGGATATAGGATTTGTTACCTCCTTTTCTTTGAGCTTTTCCACATCATAATCCTTAGGTAATTTGACACCTATAGATGCTAGATGGAGGAAGTACTTCTCTTTATCCTCATCAATCATTTTCTCCATTATTCTATGAAATCTCTTGCTCTGTTTGAGTTTTTCATATTCTTCTTCAGTGATTTCGTTCTCACTGCCAGACTCAAATAAGGGACGATCAAACTTAGGTTCTTCTTCCTCATCCTTATCTTTGGGCCTTTTGCCACTGTTATATTCTTCAAAAGCCTCACTCCATCTGTGAGTGTTTCTATCCATTTGTGGGGAGTCTAGTTCAACTAGGGAACCACAAGATGTTTCCCCTTGAAAGTGTGGTGTTTTAGAAGGCACTTTTGATCCTTTAGACATGTACTTGTTGCGTCTGGTGTTAACCATGAAGTTGTTTCTCAACTTTGTCAACGTTCCCCAATAGTGCAAGTGAGAATTTCAGATTGTTCAAGTGGGTGTGTCTAGGTAAAGGTAACTCTTTGTTATTGGTGGATGTAAATGATTCCAGTGTCAGAGGGTTAGAATGCTCTGATAGTGAGCTGTGAACCAAGTTTTTGGTAGAAAGTGGGTAGACCACACGTAGTGAACCGATTGTGAAAGACTGACTAAGCATGCAAGGTAGACATTTGAAAGAGTTTTGAAAATTCAACAAGGAGACCAAAAAAGACAATAGGAACCAGCTAAAGAGCCAAAAGGGTATCCTAATCAACTGAGCCTTTCTAAAAAATACTTCTACAAGTACCCACTGTCCTAGATGCGAGCCTCTGATGACACCAGATGCTAGCCTAAATCCTAGATGTGACTGTGTGCTGACCAAATGCGAAGTAGTATACCAGATGCAATCCTAAACACCAGATGTGATACATGGTATATAGGATTCAATTTTATGATGCCTTTGTCAGATTTTGCCAATTTTGAAATTTGCGTTTTGGGAGTTCATGTAGTTCATCTGATCTGTGATCGTGTTTGGAGACTTGGCAGTGAGTGAAAAACACATGTATCTGAAGGTTTGAATATTGGTGCTTATTTTGAAGGATTTTATCTTTTTAGTGATTTTTCAAGCACGTCAAAAAGATTTGCATTGTTAGGAGGGTGAAATAGACACTCATCATTTTCCTATTCTCTAGGTGGAGGATGAAAATCTTTGCTCATTGACTCAGGTACACACTCAAATGCTAATCAAAATACAACCATCACCAAGCACGCAATGGCTCTAGTCATGATGTTGTATTAGCCAAATCCGAATGAAATTGAGGGCACAATATGTTGAGTGTCTTGGGGCAATTACTTTTTTCCCTGCACAAAGATTATCACCCTTTTGGGGGTGAATCAAGAATTCTTTCAGTTGAAATTGTTGTAGATTATTGGGAAATCCGTTCGAAACCGTCCCCCATAGAATTGCATAAAGAAAAATTTAGGCATATAGCCCTATGAGTACCTGAATATATGTAGTCTTGCAAGCAAGATTCAAGTGGCTCCGCTCTACATATACCCAAGCATGTTCAAAGAATGATGTCAAAATTCCATGAATCAAAACTGGCTCTGCCTTCCAAGGCTTTAGCCTACAAGGAAGCAACTATTTATAATGAGTTGGAAGGGTTGGCGTAAAACCTGTCCTCACTTGGGTTGTTCTCGGGAGATTTTTTCCTCAACTGGAAGGCCCTCTACTATTAAATATGTGTACCAAGGATTGGCGAGCTTTGGATGTCTAGATTTTTGATTCTTCTGAAGAAGAAGAGCATACTCTCCTAATCTAAGCCATTTTCTCCCAAAATAGAAACAAGCAAAGTGGTTCTTTCCCTCAAGAAATGTTGTGCCTAATTTAGATGTTCCTAATTTAATGAAAACACTATGCTTGAAAGATGTAAAGTTTGCCTTGTTCAATTAGCCACAATATTTAGTGAGTTTGCTTGTTCAATTTCTGTGTCCCAAAAAATCAATTATACAGTTGAACTTGTTCTTTGATCCACAAGATTTAGTGATTTGTGTTTGTTCATTTACTGATCCAAAAATAATTATACGATGTGATTTCTTGTTCAATTAACTCCAAATTCTATTCAACCCATAAACTGATGTGTGAGTTTCTGATTTTTTGTAAAAGGAAAAGAGCATAGTCCTCTAGTTACTTTAGTGATAGATTCAAAAATGTTCCTTAGTTTTCAAACCAAGTAAATAGAGGTCAAGATGGGAGTTGGGCAACCTGAAAAACCGAGTTAGTTTGTTATGTAGCAACTCCCATGAAAAAATGTCAATGTCAACCTGCAAACAATCATTAAGTTATTCAAAAGACCAAAGAAGTCAAACACGCAAACGTTAGTGGTTAGGCAATGTAGCTCACTAAAATTTTCACCAGATGTGATCCAGAAATATAGAAAATGACACAAAACCAGATGCGACTTTACTTACCAGATACGATAGCATGCTCCCTAGATGAGAGCCTAAACTAAAAACAATCTGAGAAATCCTAGATGTGAGCCTCATTTACTGCGGTGTGAGGGCATATCCCAGATGTGATCCTAAATGACCAAAAATGACCCTATAATAGATTCCTAGGCATGCAAATTAGTGAAAAATTGATTTAAAATGAGGCCAAGTTGGAAATCAAGCCCCATGGTGGGTGCCAAAAATGTGTGTGTATATTTGTGCACCTGTTTCCTGTGACACAACACTTCAATAATTCATTTTGTTAGTGAGAAACAAGGGTTAATGAGCATATAAAACCCTAACATCGACCTATTTCTTTCTAACTAGGATGAGTGTAGTAAATAACTTAAAAGCCCTCAGATTATGCTAATACCAGTGACATAAACAACCTAGCATGAAAGATTTAAGTTTAAAATAAACTATTTAATGATTTAAGCATGCATATTAGTCTAAAATGGACATTATAACTATGTAAGAAAGTGATTATGAAGTGTGCATGAAGCTAGGAAGGAATGGATAGAATAACAATGCTTTGAGATTCCTTCAAAATCTTGGCATAACAACACTACTATTTAAAATTTGAGGCTTATTATGAGCTCTAAATCCCTTCAATTTATAGAGGAATGGGAGAGAGAGAGAGAGAGAGGGGAGACAAGGTTCATTAATGGAGCCCCTCAAGTCATTAATGAGGTGTAAGAGCCATTAATGCCTTGGCCATTAATGAGGGATGGGCAAGAGGGAATATCCATTAATGAGCCATTAATGAGATTCATTTAAGAGGCATGGGAGGATGTAAGGCTCAACTTGGCAAGTTGGTCCTTAGAGAAGTCATGCTTGAGAAAGTTGACTTTCTCAAGTGGGTTGAGTTGTTAATCATTCCTTAATGGAATGTGATAACATTAGGAGGTGGGTTAGGATTAGAATTAGAATTAGGATTATATTAGTATGGGGGGAATAGGTTGAGATGGGTTAAAACCCAGGGTAGAAGTGGTTGAGATAGGTTAGGTTGGGGTTTAAGGGAATATAAATGAAATGAATTAAACTTATTTAATTCATTTAAAATATAGGAATTAATTATTTAAGCATTTTATTGTTTTTTAATAAATAAGGGGACTATAGCCATTTTAATTAAATTAAATAGGCTAGGGAAATGGGTTATTTTGCAAGTAGATAATTGATTTAGGAATTTATTTAATTCCTAGAAAGTTAATCATTTTTAGCCATGTATTTGATTGATTTTGATTTTGGCTAAAAGTAAATAATTTAGTGATTTGATCACTTTAGGAGATTAAATTGATTTCAAAAGAATTATGCCAAGCAATAACAGGGTCGTTTGGACATAATTGGGGGTATGATCACACTTAGGGAAAATAGGGTCTATAGTCAGGATAGACCAAATTTAGGTGGTTACAAGACAAACCTGTTGTAGTCTTTCGGTTCCCTTTTGCTTTCCTCATCATGTTTCTGAGCAAATTCATCCACTTTGACATTTGCACTTTCAATGATTTTGTTAGAGGATTTTTAAGACATTTATAAGCCTTTCTTTTGGTAGAATACCCTAAAAATATTCGTTCTTCACCTTTGGATTCAAGCTTCCCATTTCTATCATCTTTCAAAATATATCATTGACTTCCAAAAATTTTGAAGTAACTTACATTGGGTGTGTACCCATACCATAGCTTATAAGGTGTCTTATTGGTGTCTTTCTTCAATTAAACTTTGTTCAATGTATAGAAAATAGTACTAACAACTTCTCTCCATAATATTTGAGTGATGCCTTTCTCAATCATTCATGTTCTGGCACAATCAACAATGGATATGTTCCTTCTTTCAGCAATCCCATTTTGCTGTGGGGTTCTCAGTGCAAAAACTTGTCTTTGAATTCCATGCTCATTCCAAAAGTTAGTGAATTCATCAGAAATAAATTGTCCTCCTCTATCTGATCTTAGAAATTTTAGTTCCTTTCCAATTCATTTTTCTACTATAGCTTTATACCATTTAAATATCTTGAATGCTTTTGATTTCTCCTTTAAGAAAATAATAGTCATCATTATAGAATAATCATCTACAAATAGAATGAAGTATCTATCTCCATAGTAGCTCTTTGTTCTCATGGGTCCACATAGGTTAGTATGGACTAATTCTATAATAGCAATAGATGTGTAGGTTTTTCTCTTGAAACTAGATTTTGTCATTTCACCTTTTTGACAATTCTTACACATGACATGGTCAGGCTTTGACATGTTCAGTAATCCTCTTACTTTCCTTTTATTACTTATCCTAACCATGTTTTCAAAATTTACATGACATAACCTTTTATGCCACAACCATATGTCTTCATTTTTAGCCATTAAATAAGTGGTGTTAATCATCAAGATATAATAGGTTACCTTTTGTCTATTCACCAATTCCGATCAACCTTCTTGATTCATTTAAGATATTTGTCTTTTTGTTCTCAAATGCAACTCGGTGTCCTATTTTATTCAGTTGTGAAACACTCAATAGATTATAGTTAAGTCCTTTAACCCAATATGCATTTTCACATCTGATGAGATTATTCAACATTATGGTACCCTTACCTTCAACTAGACAAGGTGAGTCATTACCCATTCTTACTGATCCACCTTTATAATTTTCAAAAGTTTCAAACTTTTCATTATCTCTAGTCATGTGGTTAGTACAACCACTATCAATAATCTAGACATCATTTTTACTAACCTTAGATATGAGTGCAGTATCAACATACCTTTCTTCTTCATCTAAATCATCATTTATAGCAACAAATACCACCTCAATATCTTCATCAGATTTGGTGTCAGTATTCTCATCTTTTTTCTTAGCTAAGTAACAAGATTTATTTCCTTTGTCCTTGTAGTCTCAGTTGTCTCTTCTGTCAGATTTTCAGTTGCTTCGGTAATCTCTGTCATAACCTCTGTCAAACTTCTTTTCATATGATATGTCATTATTTTTGTCTTCTTTTCTTTTTCTATGACATCTAGCAGCAAAGTGTCCAATCTCTTTACAATTAAAACATACCAATGGTAATTTACCTTTGTTTCTACCTTTGCCTCTCTGCAATCTTCTATCCATTAGTGCTTCAATCTCATCAAGTTCTTGGTCATCACTATTACTTTCACTATCATTTCTCATAGTGTGTTTATGACTTGATTTACTTATCTTGAGAGTAGATTTGAATGCAGACTCAATAGATGGTTAGACATTGTTGTCAAAGTTATTCATCTCAAATGAAATAAGTCTACCAATAAAAATATCTAGAGTAACCATGTTATTTTCTACTGCTCTCATTTCTTGTATAGCTGACACTCTAATAGAATAAATAGGAAGTAAGGTTCTTGGAATGTTACTTACCACTATTTCTTCTTTGAGTACACCTCCTACTCCTTGGATAGAGTTAACAACCTCTTTGATTCTACTATTGTATTGAGTGATGTTTATCCTTCTTTCATTCTTAGGTCAGCAAACCTTCCTCTTAGGCTTTCAGTCTTAGCTCTTAGCACATTCTTATCTCTTTCATGTACTAGCTTCAATTTGTCCCACATTTTCTTTGTAGTGGTGCATTATTTTGTTGGAAATGAGTTATGTAACTGAGAGGGGAGGGGTGAATCAGTTACCATAAAAACAAATCCAAGTCCCTTAGATGTCTTAATCAAACTTATCATTGTTACTCGGTTAACATAGATATTCTACTGTTACTCGGTTAACAAAGAAAACTTAAGATATTAACTATGATTATCCTTTAGTGATTAAGTGTAGAAACATAAAGCATAAATCAAATAACATTTACATAGATGACACCAAGATTTAATGTTAAAACCCAATTTGGGAAAACCACCAATTGCAACTAGTTATTGTCTTTCACTCTTTTGAAGTGAGCCTTGTTAGGAGCCAACCCTATTAAAGGTTACAATACACACTGTTAGGTGTGACCCTATTAGAGGATTTAATCACCTTGTAAGGACTGGCCTTGTTAGATGTCTTCAAACACTTCAATGTAGAAATGTCACCTTGTGAGAGGATTTACAAAAGACTGTTAAGTCTACTCTGTAAAGAGATTTTGATCATTGTTATAATTGTTAGAGAGTAACAATGGATTGACCTATTTGTCCAAGCAACTGTCTTTTCTGGTTTAGATCTCTTCTTTGGATTTAAAACCAGATCCTCACTGATCAAATATTCTATTATAGCTCTGTCTAGATGTTATGTCATTAATTAGAATCCCATCTGATTTCGCCTTCACTCTTCATATCAAAATTGTGCCAATATATTTCTGCTTATTACTTCTCGCACTTGCACTTGCACTTCCACACATTCAATCCAAACTTTACCTTGTATATATATGATAGGTCTTGTCAAGTTATCTTGAATAACCTTCCAAATAAATAATAAAACTTAAGTCTGTCGGCTACATATAAAACATTAAACATAAAATGTAAACTATTGTTGGTTGGATGAAACAAAAAGCATAACTCGGTTTGCACTTTAATCCTTCAATGCCTGACTATTACAGTAATGCTCGAGAGAGCTTGGTTAGAACTAAAAATCACTTTGGTCTTCTTCAATGCCCAAGAGAACATGGCATACACTGACTATGCTCGGTTTAGGTATAGACATTTGTGTAACATCACCACATTTGTGTATGCATCAATGACAATACACAATTGAATAATTGTAATCAACAATCTTCCTCTTTGGCATTGATGGCAACACAACATGTCATAATACAAAGAATTTTAGAGAAAAAGAAATAAGGATAAAATTTTATTAATGTCCTTAGCTTCATTCTCATTCTCATCTAGAAAAATCCCTCTGTCTTAATCGTCTCTAAATTATAGATTTCTCCCTCTGACATTAATCTTTATTTCAAATAAAATTTCTCCCTTTGTCATCAATAATCTCTCCTTCAATAATCTTTCCTTAAATAATTTCTTTTGGCATGACATTAATAATCTCTCCCTCTTTGATAACCAATGCCAAAGACTCTGTCCAATGAATTGTAGTGTACCTAATGTACCAATTCATATGCAATAAGCTCTAACAATCTGCATCAACATGTTAAATCTATTTTTTAGCTTGGTTGATGCATCACTAATCTGTCCATTAGTGAGCCTCATTTAGGAGAATCACCCCTAGATTTCCTCTAAGATACAAGAATGCATCCTTAGGTAACAGTTTTTTTAATATGTCTACAATTTTTTCTTTAGTATTCACATATTCCAACCTTAATTCCTTGTCCTAAACCAATTCTCTTAATAAATGATACTTTATTGCAATATGCTTAGTCTTAGTATGCATCACAGGGTTCTTTGAAATGTTAATAGCACTAGTGTTGTCACAGTAGCTAATAACTAGTTCTTTGATTTCCTTCTTCATACCTGACAATGACTGTTTGAACCATATGATATTTGAGCAATTTACTGTCATAGTAACATACTCTTCCTCTGATGTAGACTGAGAAATGCAATTATATTTCTTGCTAGTCCAGGAGACTAACCTCTTTTCAAGGAATACCACTCCACCACTGGTGTTCTTCCTATCATCAACACTTCCTGCCCAATCAACATCAGTAAAAGTCTTCAAATAAAAGTTTCCTCCTTTCTTATACCATAATCCATAATCTGCAGTACCCTTAAGATATCTCATAATCCTTTTGATAGCCATCAAATGATTCTCTCTAGGATTAGCTAAAAACCTTGCAACAATACCAACTACTAATGCAATATTAGGTCTAGTGTGAACAACATATTGAAGTTTACCAAT
Organism: Thuja plicata; assembly: GCA_018584345.1. Lineage (NCBI taxonomy): Eukaryota > Viridiplantae > Streptophyta > Pinopsida > Cupressales > Cupressaceae > Thuja > Thuja plicata. The sequence goes on from MU224740.1 coordinate 2,461,721, forward strand.
CATGGATCTGTAGGTAGTCTTATTTACCTCCTTTGAGTCATCATCCTTAGACAACTTATGTCCAATAGACATAGGCATCCCAACTGGTCTGGAATCTTCCATTCCAAATTTCTTCAGTATCTCTTTGATGTATTTATATTGGGTAATGTAGATACCATCCTTCATCTAATGAAATTTTAAACCAACAAAGAATTTGATTTCTCCAAACATAGACATCTCAAATTCCTTACTCATAGCTTTAGAGAATGCTTTGCATAAATCATCATGTCTAGTAAACAGTCTATCATCAACAAATATCTCTACTAATAGTATCTTGTTTTGAGGTCCTTCTTTGATGTACAAGCTACTATTGTCATTAGTTCTCTGAAATCCAATACTTACTATGTAACCATGAAATCTTTCATACTAGGCTCTATGAGCTTGCTTCAGTCCATACAAGGTTTTATGAAATTTTCAAACCATATTTCTTTTGTTAATATCAACAAAACTTTCAAGTTGCTCAATATAGACTTCCTCTTCCAGGATTCCATTCAAGAATGCAGATTTTACATCCATTTGGTATACCTTGAATCCTATGTGTAGCATATGTCAGAAGAGTTCTGACCCCTTCAAGTCTTGCAACAAGAGAAAAAGTTTCTCCATAATCAATACACTCTTCTTGGGCATATCCTTTACACACTAATCTTTCTTTGTTTCTGGAAACTTCACCTTTTTCTTTCATCTTGTTTCTGAAAACCCACTTAGTACCAATCGAGTAAAAGCACAATCAACTGTCACCTTTTAGACTAACTTATCAGCACAGCTGAATTTTAGTATTTCTAACTAAAAATTAATTTTGGTCAAACATATGGTCTTGCTAGATGCATTCTATCTAATTTAGAAATGTGCTTTAAATTTTCCAATTGGAAATGTCGATTAAATACATATTTTATACCACTTTGAGTCCAATTACCATAGAAATAAATTTATTTTAGAAAAGTGATGTTTCAATAACTCTTAGTCTTTTTAATGATATTTTTTTTTAAAATAAAAAAACACCCTTTTGTAGAGATTAGAGAAATGAATATCCTCATATATACTTTATAGTGTTTTAATTAGACATAGTCTATTGTAATTAAAAAATATTGCAAGTATGTATTTTAATAGTCAAGGAGATGTTTAGTCGGATAAAGAAAAAAATAGTAAATCATATTAAATAAATTTGAAAAACATATGGTGCACTAGAGGAGAGAGTCTTGTTAAAGAATATATATTTATTTATTTTATTGGGATAGATTTGTTATGAAAAATATGGCAGGAGATGAAAACTTTTGATTTCAGGTGAGTTGGAATATGAATTGTTATAAAAGAGAAAATATAGGCCACAAACCAATTTTTATTTCTTCATGCACTAGCTATATATTTAATCTCTAATATATTTTGAAATTAGGGGAAAAATGTTTATTTACATATAATTTTTTGGTGGGAACTAGACCCCTAATTTTTCAGCAACTAAAAAATCATCTTTAAAAATTAAAAACACATATCAATTCTTATTCAAAAATTTTATTTAAAATATTAATCATAAAATACATCCATTTTAACACATAAATGTCACTTTTATACTATTGAAGTTGAAAAACTTTGATTTTGTTAGCCTTTTCCTTTATAAAAGGGTGACAGATTATTGTGCTTTTACCCAATCACATTCTTGTATTTTGGTTTGGATACAAGAGTTCAGGTTTTATTCTTTTCTATCTTCTCAATCTCTTCATTCATGGCTTTTATCCAGCTTTCATCATTCAATGCATCTTTAATGGATCTAGGTTCAATTTCACTAAGCAAACATGTACCTTTAATTTTGTTCCTTGTCATTATACCTTCTATGTGATCTCTAATTATTTTCTCAAGTGCATGATGCCTTCTGACATATTTTGCAAGTGTAGGTTCCTTCCTCTTTGATTTTGGGATTTCTCCACTTGGTTCACCATGTTCAAACATTTTGTTCTGCTCTTCCAACTAATACTCAGGTTCCACTATCTGAGACTCGGGCACCTCTGTCTAAGACTCAAGTGCCTCTTTCTGTGACTCAGTTCCCTCTATCCATGAATGGGTTTCTCAATCTCAGACTCGGTTTCCTCTATTAGAATCTCAGGTTGCATAGGTTGCAACAAGGTTTGTGTTTATGAATTTAGTGGTTGACATGGTTGATGTCCAATCACCATTGCCTATGTCTAAGGTATAGTATCAGGTTCATAATACACAAAGTTCTTGTAGTCCTCAGGCTCTTTACGGCTATGTTTTTCACTTCTCTCTACAAACTCATCAATATTTATATGTACACTTTCTATGACTTTATGAGAAGGAAGATTCAAACATTTATATGCTTTTATTTTGTAGGAGTAGCCTACGGATATACCTTCATCACCTTTGACATCAAATTTTCCATTTCTTGCTTCCTTCAAGATGTAACATTTACTTCCAAATACTTTGAAATAATGAACATTGGGTTTATAGCCATACCATAATTCAAAAGGTGCCTACTCAGTACCTTTCTTTAGTTTAACTTTGTTCAAAGTGTGAATTGCAGTGCTGATGGCTTCCTTCCAGTATTTGGTAGAAATATTCTTTTCAATCATCAAGGTTCTTACACAATCCATAATAGATTTGTTTCTTCTTTTTGCTATCCCATTTTGTTGTGGTGCATCTGGGGCAGATACTTGTCTCTTGATTCCTCTTTCATTGCACAATTCATTGAACTCATTAGAAATGAATTCACCTCCTCTATCAAATCTTAGGAATTTAAGTTTCTTTCCTATTTCCTTCTCAACTCTGACGAGGTACCATTTAAAATTCTAAAAAGCTTCTAATTTATCTTTGAGAAACATGACAATCATCATTCTAGAATGGTCATCAACAAATAGAATGAAATACTTCTCACCTGTGTAACTTGTTCCAATTGGTCCACAAAGATCAGTATGCACTAACTCCAAGACTTCTTTTGTATTGTAATTATTTCTCTTGAAGCTAGTTTTTCCCATCTTCCCAATTCAACATTGTTTACATATTGCCAATTCAGGTTTCTTCAGAATAGGAATACTTCTTACTCTTTTGTTCTTTCTTATGTTGACTAGGTTATAAAAATTCACATGACAAAATCTTCTATGTCATAACCACCTTTCTTCTACTTGTGAAATAAAACATGAACTTTTAGTGAGATCAAGATAGAATAGATTACCTTTTGTTTTCCTGCCAGTTCCAACTAGGTTTCCCATACCATCCTGAAACTTGGCCTTACCATTCATGAATTCTACCTTGAAACCAATGTTATTTAGCTGTGCCACACTTAGTAGATTACACCTTAGTCCTTCAACCCAATAAGAATTATCAAATTTGATTCCTTCTTTTAGAGCAATACAACCTTTACCTTTCACATAGCAAGGTTCATCATTCCCAAAACTAACACTCCCACCATCATAGTACTCAATATGTTCAAATTTAGTTTTATCACCAGTCATGTGGTGAGAACAACCACTATCAATTATCCAAGTTTCATTCTTGCTAATATGAGAGTGAAGTGCAGTCTTTTCATTATCTTCATTGTCTAACTCATCCTTAATAGCAATGTAAACCATTTCATCTTCATCTTCATCACTATCAGAATCTTTAGCAATATAACAAGATTTCTTACCTTTGTCCTTG
>MU224740.1:2475456-2529393 GCA_018584345.1 Thuja plicata
AATGTGTGATTCCTCTTAAGGAGGAATATCTATTTTCCTTATTAAAGGAAATACAAAATAGTGACATGTCCTCCTACTTGGACTAGAGAACAAATACAAATAAGGATACCTTGGTTTATCCTTTTAATTACATATTTTCAACCAAGGAAAGATTAATTCTAACAGTTCTTTCAAAGCTAGATTTTGGACTCCGGGATTCTCTTCAACTATGTCTTCTTTCATGAGAAGGCATAGTTGCATGGAATCCCCAGGCCTGGAGTCCGGAGGTCTGCCTATTCCAGAGTTTGTAGAGAAGAGTGTAACTTGTTTTTAACCTAAAGGTATAAATGGAAATTACATGTCACTTTTACAGTTACTGCGATTAAAAACACTTAGAACATTTAGAGAGATTCTTAGGAGATTAAACTGTGAATTTCTCTGTCCTTAGTGGTTGAATAAAAGTTGATTTGTGGTGCCTGTTCATGATTTTTCAAGGGTAGATTTGTTGTAGAATGCTACTAGTGTTCTTCTTCCCTACTTTTATTTGTGTTTCCAGGTAAGCTTTCAATTTTTCCTTCTCTGGTTTCTTGCTTCTGGTTCTTGTTGTTTTCTTTTTCTTCATTTTTGTTTAGTTTTTCCATTTTTGTCTGTTGTGTTTTGCTTTTTAGTTTGCCTCCTGTTGGTGGGTTGGCTCTGCTAGAGGGTTTTCTACCCTCTATGAAGTTGTAAACTAATGTATATAATGTATATTGTTGTAGGGTAGCCCTTGTGGCTATGTAAATGTTGTATAATCATGTAAATAATCTATAGATACTGTATATATGTCACCGTTGTTCTACGAGCTCCACTTTGGCCCTCATAGAGCTTTGGTTCCCTGTATTTCAATGTATATATGTCTTGGCCCTTGGCCTTCGGCCCTCTATAAACTTGTGTATATTTTTTGTGTATCCTTCTGTTCTGCCAAGCTCGTCACGCTCTGTTGCAATTCTCTTCAATCACCATACCAAGCTCATCGAGGGGAGGTCGCCATGGTTCTAACTTGGCACCTCACCGAGTCGAGCCATGGTGACTTTGCCTCTCCTCTGTCTTGTCACCTTAATGGTGGGATTAATTTCCCACGAGTGGGAATTCAAACCATGTCCCATCTGGCATTCAATTTAACCTGTGTCAGCCCACTTGTTGCAATTAATGCCTTTACACCACCTGTCACATGGCCATGTGATGACCCATGTCAGCAAAATATGGCTTACTACTTGTGACATTGACAACAGCTAGTTTTTCTAGACTCTGAGTCCCGAGGAGTCACTTGTCTTTCATTTCCTCCTATCACTTAGTTCAACACCCCAGAACCCAACTCATGTCTATTTTAAGTACTCTGGGACTTTTGGTATGTGCTAACACTTATTGGATAGGTGCAGGGTGGTGACGAATCCCCCAAAGTTTCTAACATTCTTTTTATATATATCATGTTCTAACGGTTCTCTTGTCTTGTAGGTTGCGGATAGTTGACCAAGATGTCAGAAGTAATCACCCCTCCTCATAGCCCAGAGCTACCTACCACCTCCACTCAGGCGGCCACAAAAACCAAAGCTAAAAATATGTTGGCAAAGCTTCCCTTAACCTCCAAATACCTGAAGGAGGGAATTATCGTGGGGTCCAAGGTGGACTCCAAAGTCCAAGAAATAACAGATACAGAGCTTGGACTTTGGGCTGAAATGCAAGGCTTGATCAAAGCCATCTATAGACTAAAGGATGGTGGAGATAGTATGGCTATACATTTGGCCACCTCTGGCATCATAAAGGCAGCAAGCTTTCCTTGTTCGGTGCAATCACTAGAATTAATACTTCAACTAGCAACACTGTATAATGCACCTACTCGGACAGTTCTGCTTGTCGATCCCCAGCCACTACAATATCCAACAACAATCATCACTTTTGATACAGCAACCTTTGCCTCAGGGCTGGGGATTCCACACTTCAAGGGGTCCATCATCTTCAACCGGGCCAAGTCATTACAGGAGTTTGAAGAAGCTTCTCTCATCTCTCGATAATACCTTAACACTCAGTGGTTGAAGTCCCTGAAGAGGGACCATAAAAGGATGAAGTTGGAAATTCCCCGCAGGGATTTCAAGGAGCCCATTCAAGCGGGCATTATATTTCTATGCCAGATCTTTGGATTACCTCACACCTAGGATTTCTTGGCATGGATGTACTACTTTCTTTACTACATCACCACCCATAGCTGAACTTTCAATTGGGTAGCCATCATAGCCAATCATGTGGACACACAGTTGAAGGGCACCGTCTAGAGTTCCAAGTTCTATATGACATCTTACGTCATGTGGGAACTGGCCCAACAAAGACTGGCTTTTCTAGGTTTGGGAATAGTAGGTGAAATTTGGAATGGGTTGGGCCAGTTAACACCATGGGATCATTATCCCCAAGTTCAATGGGAACTCAGTTTCCTAAATTTCTATCAGTTAGATGATTCTTTCATTTACCAAAATATTCTAACACTTACTCGGGACTCCGGGTACCGATTATCGCAGGAGGTGATGAACCTGGTCAGTACTTATGGCCATTATTTTATTCAGTTTCAACACCACACTTACATTCAGGTGACTGAATTCTCTGGGAAACCCTATCTTCTTCCCTGATATTATGGGGATAGAATTATTCTTTTAGAGTTCTACCGGAAGATCCTAGACCTACACACCTTCTTCACATTAAAAAATGTCATCAACGTCCCATTCTCAGTTTCATGTGGAAATTATACGTGCAGCCTCGCTGCAGTGAGGGAGGTAGATAATGAATTGAAGAGCCTAGGACTGGTGGAATTCCCCCATGCCAGAAAGAACTATGATCCTCTAGGAAAGATTTCCACAACACTTCCCCAGGCATCCCTACCGCATGAAGAAGATATTGAAGATTTCTGGGTGGACTGTCAGGACAATTTTGATCTCCGGGCCCGTCAACATTCATGGATGTCCAAGGGGCTCATGAAGGTGCTCGACCTTCAAAATTTTCTGAAGGGATTTTTAGATGACAGGCCATTGGAAGACCCAGCATACAAAGGGCAGGGATTAGACAAGTTGGATCTCCCTCCGGTGGATTTGGACACCCTAGAAGACTTGACAAATGAGGGAGTATGCCACCTAATTTTGGAGGCCAGTCACCAGTATTTTTCCCATGTGTGTCCCAAAAGAACTTGGAATGGATTGATTGTATGAAGGTCTACCTCAGCTTCCGCTGCCACCACCAGACCTGGCATGGTTAAAGGGAAAGAAAAAGAGGGCGCCCTAGCCAAGGTACCTCCCCAAGGTCCCACTCCTTTAATGATACAACTAAAAAAACAAATGGAGTTAGCAAGGTAGGCCAGCCAGTAGATAAGCACATAGATATCCTCTGGTCTCCTCGTGACTCCAATGGCATCTGCTCACCCGGCAGGATCGCCGTTGCTAGCTGCGATGATGAGAAAATAGAATTTCACTGAGGCGGAGTCTACAAGTATTTCTGAGACTGGGGTCCCACTGCTGAGAAAGAAGAAGAAAAAGGTGACCCCCACCCCAAACATAGTCGCTAGCCCCGATATGCCAGATATGCCTTCAGTTGATGTCAGTTTAGATTCCCCCGAACTTGAAGAGATCCCTGACAGCCCTCCCCCACATGATGGGTTTGATGATGTCTTTGAGGAAGATGAGCTCATGAATTTGCATGAGGATGTTAGTCATGCAGCGGAGGAGATTGCTGCTCAAGATAAAGAGGAGATCCCCGCAGAAAAGGAAGTCCTGGAAAAATAAGTTGCATCAGAACAGGAGACCTGGGATGAGACACATAGGGAGATTGAGAAGGAGAAAACACCAGTCTGAGAGGCCAAAGATACACCAAGGCAAACCACTGATGGGCAACCGATGGCTAGGGAACCTAGACCCACAAGATCAACCGTACCCCCAATCATCATGCTCCAAAGGCCTTCGATTACTCTGGGTGACCAAACACCCTGGAGCACATTTGGTGAAGTAGAAAAGGTGGCCGCATTGTTAAACTTTGGCCATAAACCTCACCCACCTCTAGAAGATGTCCCAATGGAGTAAAATGCTCTAGCGAATGAGGCCAATAAAGCTGAAGAACAGTAGTAGCAGAATAATCGGGAAGTCCCAGAAAATGTAAACATTGGATCAATAGATGCTGGGAGGGACAAGGGAGTCCCAAGAGATACATTTGGTATGGATTCTAGAGAAGGATAAGTTTTGGATATCACCAAAGAGAACACTAACATAGAGGTGAATACTGAGGCCTTCAGAGAATAGGAGAATGAACAAGAAAGAGAAAAGGAGCCTGATGACACTGAACATTTGGGGATGCACCGCTGGGTTTCGAGGAGAGTCCAGATACTCAATTCCTAATGGTAAAGCTACCCCAGCCACCCTAGTGGCTGGTGGAATCAAGGAAGAGGAAAGCCCCAGTGGTAGCAATAGGATTTTTTCTCTCCTTGGCTGATATGATGGCCCGCAACGCAGAGGCCCAGAAGCCTAAGAAGGCACGGATAGTGCACACCCTCTAGACTAGTCCCACAGGAAGTACAGTTGTGACAATCGCAACACCTCCTCCATATGTAGACACAGTGGCTGTAAGGCCCAGAGATTACACTATTGAAGAAGTGGCACTAGGGAGAAGAGACAAGTAGGGAAAACTAGACCTGTTGAGAGAGGCCACCAAAGCAGTGGAGGCCTGATACACTAAATAGGGCCAAAAGTTGAAGGAAGAAAGAGAGACTAATGCAAATCTCCTTGCACTTCTAATAGAACTTACACAGCCTTTGGTCGAGGTCCACCTGGAAGATTCTACCTCTAGATTGTTGCTTGCACAAGGTGATGTGGATTCTCTAAGGGCCATGAAGAAGAAGGCCATAGATAGGTGGATCACCAAGCAAATAGTCATTGTAAGGAAATTTCTAATGGTTTCACTCCCATATCTTTATCAGATCCACCTTCTCCTCGGTCAAGTAAGTGCCTCCATTTCCATGTAGGAAATGGACCTAGGGAATTATGAAAATGGAAGGCCAAGTTAGAATAAGTCTTTGACGCCGGAGAGGGGGTTGCCACAGTGGAAGGAATTTTGAGGGATGAAATGTATGATTCCCTCTGGGCCCAGCACTCAAGACTTGCCCTCAGGATTGAGGTCTACAAGGATATGGTCAAGGCCCTAAAGATAAGGTAAATTCTGCCCAGTATCTTTTAGGCCTATTTGAAGCCTTTGTGGTAAGAGTGTCGCAAGTTGACCCCTTCACCACCAGATCATGCACCTCGGAGGAATATGTCCTCGAGAAATTTGACGAGTTCATGGAGTCTCAGTACCGCGCCCCTAGGGATTTTGAAGGGAAGAAGTTGACAAGGTTTTCTAAAATGATGCGCCAAATGCATGATGCCATGAAGTTGGTAGATGAGTTCCGGAATGGGGCTGGAGAAGTGTAGGAGAGCTTGGAGGTTATCCGTGGTCGCTGGGATAGCATTAGGGGCATAGATGAAGAAGGTGTAAGCCAAGTGTTGGAGCTCTCAAAAATAGTAAAGGGAAGCATGGTTCTTCAGGCTCTAGAGATAATCCTTAGCAGGTGCAATTTTTGTATTCATTCAATCTTTCAGAACGTAAGTTCCCAGATCCCAAAATTTTAGATCCAATAGTTTTGTATTCTTTAAGTGACCAGTGTCCCAGTGCCCAAGGCCGACCGGTCCTTTTCAAGGCTGTTAATAAGGATTTCAGAAGGTAGGTGACTCCAGCAGGGCACGTCGGCTCAACCAAATGGTTCTGACAAGTGGTCTTCCCAAGGTGTCACCCCAACGTAACACCTAGCACATCAAAGATAGTGAGGCACTCTTCCATTTATGAGGCGTGTAGTCTCAATCCTTGGGGGATTAGATTTATTCTTTTCTCCTTATGGCTCCCTTCTCAAGGCCAATTCTTCCACTCCATCTTTCTTGTCTCATTCTTCTGACATGTTAGACCCTTTCCATCTCAAGGTCTTTTGTAGCATGGTGCAGGTAGTACTGGCCACCAGAAATTGTATTATATTGTTTGAGTGTAAAATAAGTTAGGTTAGTTTTAGGTCAAAACCAGTGTATAAATATTAAGTTTGACCTCAATCCAAGGGTCAGCAAAATTGATGATTTTGCAATCCATAGCTATAAAATTTTGATTTTCACAGTTGCAGAACTCGATGTTCCCTAGTTGTTAGAGATTCTTAGTAGTTATATGCTCCCTTGGAGCCACCATTATTGTACGCACCAGTGATTTCTAGAAACGTGTTAATGAAGAAGGAAGGGTTCTATCAATGATTTTGTTAGCATTATGATCTCTGGATTAACGGTAATTTTTGTTGTATGCTCTTTATGTCCCCTGCTCTAATATTTTAAGTAGATTAATGACCTTCTTTTCCCTCGCTATTGATTAAATATGAGCTGATGGTTCTGTATTTCTTCAGTATTTAGTGTAGTATGTTAGAGCATGGTTTATGTTTTGAATGTTTGGCATAACTATAGGTAGATGGAATATTTCTAACCCTGAAATATCTTTTGAATTTTATTTGGTAAAGTTAGTGTGCGCTTGCAGGAAACCCAACTTGACAAAATCCCTGGAGAAGACGAGCCAAGATAACCAGCTACCCCCCCAAACAAAACAATCACATCCCCAATTAAGCTCCCACACTGTTGAGACCTAACTCTCATGTGATTGAAGGCCTAGAGAATATCATTTCTCTAGAAAACCTTTACAGGCAAATTTGGCTAGTACCCTAGTACCCAGTGACAACTTACATCTGTTGGCGGACCCGGTCACAAAGTCCCGTCAACATAAACTATCTTGGAAGGAAATCCTCCTTTCCTATGATCATTGTCTATTGTCTGTGATTGTTATTATTTCCCTATTGGAATTATATGCTTAGAAAATAATTAATTTGAAATGGATTATGAGGAATATGTATGGCTATTTTGATGGATTTTAATCTTATCTTATATAGTAAATCTCTCAGGGAGAAATCTCTCATGTTATATTACAATGAGTCATTTATGTTGTGTCTCTTCTAGATTCTCTTTCTTATTGAATAAATTGTTTCCAAACCTATTGTATAATTTTATTTCAAGTCTTTGGATTCCTCTCACTTCTTTTAGGATCCATTAGGACCCTTTAGGAATGCAAATTATAAGTGTTTGCACATGTTGTTATAAATTCATCTCTTCATTCCTATTTTGAACTTTGTCTGGTCTTGTATAATTTATCACATTTATATGATGTTTGGGTATTTTATAATTATTTCTTTGGAATTTAATCAAGGATATCTCAAATGGTTCTTCATCATATTTCACTCCCAGTGACTAGATTTTGCCCAGTTTTAGTCATATCCTTAATGTACTTGTTTTTCTTCAAAAAAACATTGTTTTTGACCAACTGCGCAACTCTGGGGCCCAAGTACACAAATCCCATGAAAAAGTGCACAAATTATCTTACCAAGTGTGTAAATTATCATACCAAGTACATAGAATAGTAGCCAAGTGTGCAGATTAGGTCACCAAGTGCTCATGTCTTCCAGATTGATAGTTTTGGGTTAAATTGATGTCTGAGGGTCCTATCAACAACCAGAGGCTATTAGGATTTGATTTTTGTCTCAAATTATGTATCATTTCATTAAATATTGTTTTAATATCATTAATGGTGAATTTTGATGCCTCCTTATACATTTTGAAGAATTTTGAATGCCAGATTAGGGTTTAGGACTGTCTGGTGGACAAGGGTCAATCAATGATCTCCTAAACCTAATCCATTGATAATATGAGGTTATGACTTATAATTTTATGATTTTATTGAATTATTTTCTTTTTGTGAATCCTTTTGTGCATTTTGATTCCATGCAAATTTGTTTTAATACGTCTGAGTACTTGATTGTGAGTTAGGGTTGTCTGATAAATTTTGGCAACTATTGGTCTCCTAAACTCAATTATTTGATGATGTGACATTGTTATGGATTCCTATATATTATGATGTGGATTCCTTATGTTCTTTTGATACTTATTTGGGGAAGTAACCTAAGGACACTAGGTGAGTGGCTCTCAGTGATGGGTCAAGTCCCTAAGTGGCTAGTGCAAGGGTAACCCATTAGTGAGTTATTTAATCAAGTGATAACCTAAATAAATTAACTAGGAATGGGGTGAAATACACACTAATAAATATTAATTTGTGCCTCACGCATGCCTCTAGTGCTAGTACAAAATAGGTATGGGAGTGGGATAAGGTGCCTTTTTGATGGCACGATCGAACAACCTTGTCCTCACGAAAGGTGTTTGGTTCCGCATGTGCCTACTTGGGGGCCGGGGCCAAGAGTGGCTAGTACCAGGGTAACCCAAGGGGTGAGGGATATGAGACGACACTCACCTATCTTGTAGCTTAATGTTCCTACCAATTTTTATTATGTCCTTTGTGGTCCTTGTGATCTCCTTGTGCTTTAAGTTGTGTTATATTTTGGGAAGGGTTATTATCACCTTAGGAGTATCCTAGTGTTACCTTCTTGCATGGACCTTGGTTTCTATATCCTAGCATGTGGGAGTAGAATCCTTTTGGATCCACTTGGTTTGGTTGTTAATATTTATTATATCAAGGTACTGTTCGTGGTCAGATGGATGTTCTTGGCTCCTGTTCCTTCCAAATTTTCAGTTTTGAAGACTTCTTATTGTATACGTAAAGATGTATTTATGCATGTGCATTCTTGTAATATTAAGCTCTTGTAAGGAAATAATTGTATCTGATGATATTATTTATATCAATATAATTTAAATCAATGTATAAGGGAATGGGTAAATCTAGGTAAAAGGAAACGGAAATGATTGTATGTTATCAATATGAAAAGATAATTGTTTAGGGTATTTGTTCCTATATCTTCTATTAATTTATGTTATCCAAGAAATGATCTTAGACTTAGTATGAAATAATGTATTTATGAATAAATGTGCTATCTCTTGATTTAAGGTTGTGGAAAGTTATTATCAAATGACGAACCAATGAAATAAGATATCTATAGAATTCAATGTTGGATTATATTTACTATCTACCTCAAATGCGTATGGAATATTAAAATACATAGGGTATTGCATATCTAATGAATGTTAGTCTCTCACCTGAATGCTTAAATGTAAAGTGACGTAAAAGATAATTGATGAATGAATAGTATAAATAATGACATAAGTTTAAGTAAAGGATAACTCACATAGATGCATGTTAAAATATTAGGAATGATGGTAATATTATCCCTGGAACTTTATGTTAAAAGTAAAGGAATGAATTAGCAATCTTAAACTAATCAATCATTTCCTTAATGGGTAACTCATAATATAGAAATGAATAGTTTAGATTATTTTGCTTGAATAGAAGCATTAGAGAACCTGTGAGGACTTAGATTAGTTTGTAATATTTCATTGAAAAAAAATATATTCACATCTCTTAGTAGTTAGTTGGCTTGTCCTCCTGGGTTCCCTAGCGGAGCATGACATCTTGGTATCAGAGTCCTAGGTTTCCACATTGGGAACTCTAGGACTCATATCTCACCTACGCATAACCTTGAGTATTTTATCATTGTCTCTTTTTGACTTCATCTTTATGCTAGCAAAACTTGAATCCTAGGTAATGAAGGCTAATTTTCTTGTATTAATGTTACATTATCTTACAAGGATACACATGATTCCTCTATGATTGAGTTATCTTATATCAATTACTTATGTTTTTGCATTCTAAGATCAGTGATGTGTTTAATAGATTTTCTATAATAATAATAAAATGTTAAGAAATTCCAAAGACTTGTGTATGTCATCTTCTTGTTGTTAAAAGGCACTAGTATCCCTAGAAAGGTAAAAAATAAAAGGATACTCGATGTTTTGCATCTTAATTATGGTAGTGGGTAATATTATCTCTGGACCCTACCTATAATATATTTTATTAGAAATGTTGTGCACTCTATCTTCTTACAAATTCCCAGTGTCAAGGTATCTTAGAAATGAATTGTGTTTGCACCTTTAATGTGAAGAAAGAAATGATTATGGTAGTACTTGCTTTTATTCTTATAGGACTCGAATGGAAATATTTAAATGTCATGGCTAACAATTTGTACCTAGGCAAGAAGTGAAAAATTTGGTATCGTGTCTTTGTTGAAAATTTGAAAATAATTTTTTTATCCTATTTTTGACAAAAGATGAAATAGAGGGGTGGCATAGATCATTGTGTGAAAGGAGAAACTAGGGCACACGAGTGAATAAGGCTACCATTGATTATAAAAGTTTGAATTATCTTTGTCTTTCCCCTCTCCCGTGACTTCTTGAAGTAGGAACTTGAAAAGTAAGGAGTAGATAATATATATATATGTGTGTGTGTGTGTGTGTGTGTGTGTGTGTGTGTGTGTGTGTGTGTGTCTTCCCTCTTAAGAAATAAGTTTTGAAGGACTAAAATTATTTAGACAAGGCAATAATATATTAGAAAAATTTGTAAATACTCAATTAGGAAGCCCTTGGGTAAAGGAACTATGTCCACAAGGTTTTATCATAGGCTATAATTCACATTTGTATTTAGGAAGAGGAAATTTTATCCATGTTTTGGTAAGAAGTTATACCCTTTCTGCATGACATGTTAATTTGCACAAAAAATGAGTTAAGATAACCTAATCAAGCTAGTGTAGGGAAGAGTATCTATGATGGAGGATCATCTATACTTATGATGTGTTGGTGCTCAAAACAAAAGATTGGATTTCCTACAGATTTTTCCTTTCCAAAGATAAGAAACCCAAGTGATTTGCCAACAAACAAGGTTTTAACCTGATCTAAGTTTCAACCTTCTGCAATTTTGGCTCTGTAGAACCAAGGCTGGTAGGCCTATACCCTAGACTTATCTGTTAAATCCTTAGGTCTTTTTAGAGAAGATAATATGTATTCCAAACTCCTTTCTCTCAAAGTATGGAAAATTACTAATGAGATCCTAAAACTAAGAGCAATGTATTATTAAGGTGTTCAAATGTAATGTTGCAAGAATTGAAAGAATGTTTGATGGATTCAAGATATGAACTGAATATAGTAGATGGATATAGTATCTCAAAACTTTAAACAATGAAAATATGTGTGAGTTAATACACCTTCATGAAATTAGGACAATTAAGCACAATTCTATGGAAAGAATTAAACAAATTAATCTAAAGAATTGCATTTAAAATCCATAACATCTCATGGTTCTCTAACCAGGCTTTGCAAGTAGAGCTCTCAGCCTTAATCTCTACTAGTGACCTTCCTAGAATGAGAAATTGATGATAAAATACCTGATTTGGCTCTCAATTCTCTCAATTTGATATAAAAATGAACTCAAATGCTCTCATAAAATGATATGATCTCTCAATTTGCTATGAAATGCTCTCACTATTGCTCAAAGTGCTATGGAATTTCCTATAATGAGGATGATTTGCATTTGAATTTTCTATGATATGCTTATGCTTGAAAATGGCTTGTATTTATAGTACAATCCCAAGAGTAGGGGGTAGAGTGAATTGATCATGGGTTAATCCTTGGTTGAGTTTGATCTCTCAAATGGTTTCAAATAAGGGGACCATTTAAATGTTATCCTCAAAGGGTGGGACAAGATGAGTGGATGAGATTTTAAAGGATAAATGGGAGGTTGAGATGTAAAATTGGAGTGATCCATGTGCAAGTGTGAACTCTCAATTCTCATTGGCTCCTTTATTTGTGTTGAAAAGATATTATGATTTTAATTAATTCAATCATTTAATTAATTTAGCCATGTAAGGAATAGGTTCAATTTGATTTTTGATTTAAACTATACAATTAATTGATTAAAATCAATTGCATAATTTGATTGATCCTTTTAGGCTTGTATTTAATTATTTGATTTCATGATTAATTAATCCCTTGATTTAAATTTGATTTAATCCCCTTTTATTGATAAATGTCCATTTAAATTGATTTTGATCCATTTTGAGGCATTTTGATGATATTTGTAGATTTTGATGATACTAAGACACCTGGTCAATTTTGGGTGTCTACAAATGCCCCTCTTTGAATTGATGTGCGAAGCGCATTGATTCAAAGAAAATTGCATGTCCTAATCACTGATTTGATATTGATTGATTGATAACCTGATCTGATATTGATAACCTTATTTGATAACTGATTGATTTAAAACCCTGATTTGATAACTGATTTGAAACCCTGATTTGACAACCTGATTTTGATAAGATGCAAAACGCCCCACTGATAAAAGTTTGAAATTTTCAATGCCCCAGATTTGATACAGATATGATGAAAAATCCTAAATTGAACTTTTGATGTGGATATGATGCCCCCTCGGGAAATGAATCGAGATGATGGTAGATGTTTTGATTGAGTTTGAGAAATTGAGATTCATTTCTTGATAAAATCAATTTGAAAATGCCCCGGTTATGAGAGAAGATGACAATATATATGATTGAGAAAACATTGTTGATGTTTTAGATAAGGTGATGATGATCAAATATCACTTAATGTTAGTCATAATCACTTGGTTGATGTTGTATTGATGTCAATCGGATAGGATAAGTAGGTTGATGGATTGATTGGATAAAATGATAATTCGCTCTCAAGATCTAGAGAGATGAACAAATGGAATTATTTTCCTTCCTCACGATCTAGAGTCTGGAAATTTGATGCGCTCAAGATGAGCAAATGGATGATAGAATAACTAATTTACTTGAAATGATCAATTGGATGATTTGAATTATTGATATTCGATTGGATTATATTTGATGGGAAGATTAATGATGGGAGGCTAATAGATAGGGTCATTTTGATGTGATTCAAGTGCAGATGTGATTCAGGTGATGAACAGAATTAGGTTACCCCTAGTTGATCAAATGGTGAGATTGCCCCTAGGTGAGAAGATGTATATTGATGATCTCCTTGATGTAGCATTGATCATTTTGATGGATCAGACATTTGAGGACATTGATTAGGACAGTGATGATGTAATCATGATTAAATTCCACCCCATTGATTAATTAAAATTCCATAAACATGTAATTAATCTATCATGAAAATGCAATGCAATGCAACTAATGGTCACTAGCTTTTTGCGAAAGAACTGCAAAAGAGATATAGTTTCATCATTGAGCATTGTGGGACTAGGATTCGATACAATCCTTACTGGTGCCACTGTGACCATAAGAATATGAATATGAATTTCATCTCATTTGGTAACCTCTTTTAAGAACCTAGTACAACCCTCACTAGTTGAATAACCAACTATGGGAGTATGAATACCGGTTTCATCGGATTCAATTTTGCATGTGGATTTTGGTATTAAGATATGGAAGATCTAAATAGCCAAGGTATCATTTTGGATAAACAAGCAAAGGTTAATCCTCCTTCCCATATAAATGTCCTCGGTGGTTCTTTCATGACCATGTCATTAGACAAATTCACACAAATTATGGGATCTTCCTCAAAACGGTCACACAAAAGCCAAGAAAACATCATGTCTCCATCATCGCCAATCTATTCGAAACATCATCGATTAGCTAAAAAGACATGACTCGAAAAATTCAATGAAAATCATCAAAAATTTCAAGTGTTTTGCAATGTATCAATATTTCCAAAAAGAATTCCAAACATTCTGATCATTTAGGGTGTTGTCAATTTTTTAATCCTAATAAAATAATTCAATGAAACTCAAGGATCATGTTGTAGGATCAAATTGTTTAGGGTTGAACAATGATATCCATTAAAGGTTCCAAAATATCTCTCCTCCAAAGTTCTAAAAATCAGCTTCTGTCATGTGACCAAGATGTAGCACGTCTGAATCCGTTTATACCAAAAACCAATGATTTGCCCCTAAGTGAAAAATGAGACCATGTGAATTTTGGGCAAATGAAACCTAGTTTGCAACAATGCAACTCAAAGACTTTATGCAAGATTTTTTTAGATTTTTTTTTTAATTTTTAGAGATTTTTTGTTTTTTTAGAGATTTTTTATTTTTTTATTTTTAGAGATTTTTTATTTTTTAGAGATTTTTTTTTTTTTTTCAAAGAATTTTTTTAGAATTTTTTTAAATTTTATCATCTCTCAAACAAGATCACAATGGTTTGCCCCCAGTGTCTAGCAAGGTATAGGACATGAAGGATGGATTTGCAAGCTGATGGATTAGAGATGGAAAGGCCATGATGGATGAAGCATGCGAATGTGACCCATAGAACCATCTCCTCAAGATTACCCAAGCTAAGGAAAAAGGATATAGCAATGCAAAACATATTTTTTGTATAAGAAATGAAAGCTAGATAGCATATAGGATAATGACCTGATGTCATGAAAGTGGGTAGTCCCAAAAGAGTGGACATGTCAAGAAGATTTTGATAACAAATTTTGCACTTTATGTCCATTTTTTATCAAGACCAATGGATCAATTTGGGTAAAATGTGGATAAGATAGCATGATTAGGATGCATGGGTGATGGAGGATATGAGGGGACAATTTTGGGATCATGGAAAGACTACTTAGGAATAATTAAGGTGGATTTGGGATAAGCAAGATCATGATAGGGTAGCATGGATGCAACAAGTGAATAAGCTAATGGAAAGGATAACGGTATCAAGATACTTGATGCTCATGGATGTGTTCAACCTTGTCAAGACCAAAGATAAAAGAGGGAATATGGATGCAAGTGAGATAGGAAGATGGAGGATAGCATGGATTAAACTTTCCCCCAAGTGTAGAGTGCAAGAGGAGGATTTATGCATGACGTCTGTTTGTCAATTTTTCATCATGGTACTTTTCCAAAGCACCACAAGAAGTGGTTTTCACCATAGGACGGATTGATTTCTCTTTAATTTTGCTACCAAGGCACCCGTTTACTAGGTTTTCACCAAGGCACTTTTCTCTTTTTTCAATTTTTTTTCTTTTTTTCTATTTTTCAAAATTTCCCCAACATCTGGATCTTTGGACAATTCTCTTCTGAAAGATATGCTATAATAACCCTTGAATATGGCTAGGATGCTCAAATATATTGATAAGGTGATGATAAAGGACACATATGGAGGATAAGGGTAGATGGTGGTGAAGGTTTTATGCCATAGATTGGATAAGAGGGATGGAAATATGGAAATTATGTGTTGGATAATGAATGTGAGGATAAGAAGAAGGTATGTTTTGGATGGAAATGTTGGCAAGATCAACTTTGACACACACTTTGAAGGGTGGTGGAGTGATGGAGGAACAATGGATAAAGGAGGTGAGGATGTAGCTAAGATAGTGGATTTTGGGATGTAGGAACCCAAAGTAGACTTGGAAAGTGGAAATTTTTGGGAGGAGATGGAATGGAAGCCTTTGGAAGCTTGAATGTGAAGTTTGATTTTTCTTTTGTGTGCAAGTCTTTCAAAAATCACTTGGGAATCCACATAGTCTTTGATTTTTCTTTATTTTGTGATGATTTTGAATGCATTTCTTCAATGAGGGATTTAGGAACCCATATTTTCTTTGATTTTTATTTTTTCTTGGTGTACCTTTGCAGCCTTTTGAATATTTCATTTTTCTTTGTGGAACTTTGAGGCCTTTTGGATTTTTTTTTTTTCTTTTCATTCACATCTTGATTAGATGAGACATGGTGATTGTTATACACATGTGGATTCTTGGATTTCTGATTTTTATGTTGCACATCCAAATTGCTTCCAAAAGACTTAGGAATTGTGGGTGAATAGGAAGAATATGGAGGGTTCATATCGATTGGTGTATGGGCATTCTTCAAATATGTGTGCCTTTGTTGATCTTGATACATGGTAGGGTAAGTGAATGGAGAGCTAGGTATGGTAGGAATGATTGATGGAGGAATATAGGGACCTAATATGGATGGAAGGGATGAAGACTTTAACTTTGGGACATAGGAACCCAAAATGGATTTGGGGGATGGTGAAGGAATATGGTTGCATTTGAATGGATGGAGATAAGGTGTGAAAGGGATATCAATATCTTTGGAGTGAGTTGCATTGTCAAGGTTCTCATCTTTAAGATTTATCTTTATAACAATATGTTCATGAGTAGCTTTCATAGGAGAAAATTTGATAGGATCAAATGAATCTTGAAGGGATTTATTATCATGCAAGGAATTTGGAGGAATGATGGTTTCTTGAGGTGAATATGGAGGATCATAACAAGGAGTTGACGGGTATTTCAATCTTGACAAGGATCTTTGGATGGTGTAGAGAGGGTGTTTTTCTCTTGATTTTCAATATGTTCATTGGAAATGGTGGAAGGTATATCTTGATCTTGCTTGGGAATTGGACTAGGTATAGAGCTTGGAAGGACAATTTGTTCATGAAATGGAAGGATATCAGCTTGGAAGACATGAAAGGGTGCAATGGGATCATCACAAGATTCTATGGATATGGGACCTTCATCAAATATGGGAGGGGATTGTATAAAATCTTGATCTTGATCTTTATTGATGCTTTTTTCTTTGCTCTTTGGATTATCCTCTTGACATGGAGCCACTTCTAAGGACAAGGTAAATTCTTGGATATGAATGGGGAATGTTTGGAAGAATGATGGAGAATAATTTTGAATAGGCATTGAAGCACATGAAGCTTTGGGGTCCAAGATCTTTGAAGCATGGAAACAATTTGCAGCAAGATGTAAGTTAGCTTGGGTTTCTTTTAGAGGTATCCCTTGAGGGTAGACATAGTCAATGTGGAAAGTATCATCATTAGGCTCACTCTTTGGTGGAGGAATTTTGGATAGTTGTGAAACTTTATTAGATGGACGAAGGATGAAAGGCATAAAGGCTATGGAAAAAATCTTACTAGATAGGGGTTTGTGCATTAGATCTTGCTTGAGAGTGGTACCTTTCTCTTCATTCTCTTTATTATCTTGATTGCAAATAGGGTGGTCATGAAATTTCCTTTGATCCAAGATAGGTTTGCTGCACTTAAATGTTTCATTTCGTGAAGAAGATGAAGATACAGATGGCCCATCATCATAAAGAAAAGGAAAAATTGATCATAATGATGGATTTTTAGATGATGTATCCTTTTTTTTCCTCATCCTTCTTTAAGGTTGATATATCATCATTATGAGAAAGACTAGCTCCTAATTGAGCAAAATTTGAGAAATGTGCTTCTTTATCCTTCTTCAAAATTAAGTGCATTATTTCCATAAATATGGGATCTTAGGATGCCTCCAATATGTCATCTTCTGTTATTTCATCGTATTGATTCCTATGGAGATTTTGATCTTGGTTTTGGTAATTATTCTCCACCATAGGATTGATTTGTTTCTCAAGTAGATTCATCATTATAGATATTTGAAGGAATATGATCTATTCGTTTCACTGACCAGGAATAACTCCGAAAAGGGTATCCAAATATGATTTAAAAATATTTCCAAACCCTTGGGAAATTTCCACTATCTTCCCCTCTTTTTTTTTGGGCATCACTTCCTGGTGTGTAGGCGTGACTTTAATGTTGGTACGCGTTGACTGGAATTCTTATACATGACACTCTGCAGTTAGTATGTGGCATTTTCCTATTGATAGGCATTGTTGAAATGTTTTCAGGCGGCACTTTCCAGTGACTTACATGGTTTTTAATAGATTCCAGGCATCGTTTCAGTTTTTTAGGCGTCACAGAACTGTCTATAGGCGTCACTTAATTGTTCATGTGCAGTACTTAATAGATCAAAGTTGAATTTTTCAATTTTTTTAGGTTTTTAAAAGTTGAAGGTTTTTTATCAGATCTGTCAGAGAAGATTCTTGCTTGAAAATTAAATACAAACTCAACACACACATTAAATTTGCACCATGTCCCTAAAACAACACTAAAAGTGTATGTTCTCGATCATTTTCACCAATATAACACAAGAAAATCTTCCAAGCAATCTACCTAGAGTCAAATTTGGCTTTTAACAATGGCTCTAAAAGGTAGGCTTACTATTTTAATCGGGTTTTAATGAACACCTCCATTCTAAATCATGCCAAGTTCTTTTACCCCCTTGCGAGCTTCCCACAAGCACAAAAGTACAATTTTACGCAATCCCAAAAGACTACTTGAGGAAGTGAAGATGACTTGCACACAACTCAGTCACTTTCTGATTAAGGTAAAGTGCATTTATTTATAGTGGGTCAGATAGTATCACAGCTAAAGTGATTGTCTCCCAGTTTGGGTCATTCCCTCTCACCGCCTTTGTAAAGGAATTCTCAGGAGGCAAGCCCTCTAAAGTTCTAATTGATCTAGCATATATGGAAAGCGAAAAATGAACTTAGTCCAACAATTTTGGGAGTTTGATTCACTCAAAGAGAGGAGAGCATATCCCTATTGTCTTTCTTTGTTCCAAACACTTCAAACATTTTTTGTTCTTTTTCAACCCCTTGACAAGGAGGTTCTTAAAAATGAAGTGTGTGGTTCAATTATCCTCCCTTTCTTTCTACCACCCAAACTTGACACTTTTGGCTTTTTGATCAACTTCAAAAAGTTGAGAGCATATACCTAATGTCTCATTTGAATGGACAATAATAGGGCGTCCCTAATTATACTATATTAAAAGAAATTGCCACAATTTGATCAATGCAAGCTTGTTAAGTAGAATACCTTATTTTGAAGCGAGAAAAGGCTAGGCGCATTTTTGATGGATTTTTCTTTTTTCGCTACTCAACTAGTGGCGATCGTTCCCTCTCTGGCTCCACCAGAAAGTTAGTCAACACAACCAAACAAAGTGAAGAAAACTCAAAGTGGAATTGACAATGCATTCAAGTTCCTTAGCAAAATTTGCAAAAAAAACAACTTAAGGGCTTAATGTATAAAATCACCTAAGAGATGGAATTTTTTTTTCTTGTAAGCACTACTGATTTTAACAAAATGCTCAAATAATACTTCCTCTTCTTTTAAAATTTCCAAAATAATTGCATTAAATGTTTCTTTTGAATGCTTGTTGAAGAGCATTACCTCTTTGCTTGGCCTTTTGATGTGCACCTCTGGTTTCTATACTTTTAGGTGTCTATTTATCTACAAAAAACACAGTAACAGAGAGTTAGAAAACTGAATTTAATGATTTGACAGCAATAAAACACAAAAAATTGTAGGCGTCATTTAACAACTTATAGGCGTCATTTCACTATGTATACGCGTCACTTTATAGTGTGTATGCATCATTTAACATATTGTAGGCATCACTTTACTATGTGTACGTGTCACTTTACAGAGTGTATGCATCTCTTAATAGCTTGTATGTGTCACTTTACAACTCACGAGCGTCATTTAACAGATTACATGCGTTAAAAGAAAAATGACAGGAGTTTTAAAGAATTAAAATTGTGAAATAGAAAGGTTCATAGGTGGAAAAAGAATTCTTGTAAGTTTCATTTCCCGAATTGTAGGCATCACTTTACAGGCTTAGGCATCACACTTCATCTGACAAGCGGTGAAATAATTTTAAGACAGAAGAAGAAGAAATTTTGTAGGCATCATTTGATTGCTTGTAGGGATCATTTGATTGTTCATACACGACATTTCACCTGTTTTCTGCAAAATGAAAAAGAAAGTGAAGCAAAAACACACAAAATTTGATAAAAATGATGGAAATGATGCCTAAAGCCCCACGGTGGGTGCCATTTGTGTGTGAGTTAATACACCTTCATGAAATTAGCACAATTAAGCATAATTCTATGAAAAAAATAAACAAATTAATCTAAAGAATTGCATTTAAAATCCATAACATCTCATGGTTCTCTAACTAGGCTTTACAAGTAGAGCTCTCAGCCTTAATCTCTACTAGTGACCTTCCTAGAATGAGAAATTGATGATAAAATGCCTAATATAGCTCTCAATTCTCTCAATTTGATACAAAAATGAACTCAAATGCTCTCATAAAATGATATGATCTCTCAATTTTCTATGAAATGCTCTCACTATTGCTCAAAGTGCTATGAAATTGTCTATAATGAGGATTCTTCTCATTTGAATTTTCTAGGATATGCTTATGCTTGAAAATGGATTGTATTTATAGTAAAATCCCAAGGGTAGGGGGTAGAGTGAATTGATCATGGGTTAATCCTTGGTTGATTTTGATCTCTCAAATGGTTTCAAATAAGGGGACCATTTAAATGTTGTCCTCAAAGGGTGGGACAAGATGAGTGGATGATATTTTAAAGGATAAATGAGAGGTTGAGATGTAAAATTGGAGTGATCCATGTGCAAGTGTGTTCTCAATTGTCATTGGCTCCTTTATTTGTGTTGAAAATATATTAGGATTTTAATTAATTCAATCATTTAATTATTTTATCCATGTAAGGAATAGGTTCAATTTGATTTTTTATTTAAACTATACAATTAATCGATTAAAATCAATTGCATAATTTGATTGATCCTTTTAGGCTTGTATTTAATTATTGGATTTCATTATTAATTAATCCCTTGATTTAAATTTTATTTAATCCCCTTTGATTGATAAATGTCCATTTAAATTGATTTTGATCCATTTTGAAGCATTTTGATGAGATTTGCTGAGATTTGCATATTTTGATTATACTAAGACACTTGGTCAATTTTGGGAGTCTACAGAAACTATGACCAAAATCTGATGAACAAGAAAGACTAGTGCCTTAATCAACTATGGGAAATAGAGTCAATATCATTCCAATCCTATATTCAACCTCAGAGATAGTTTTTCAAGAAAACTTATCACTTCAAAGGTGTTATGAAATGTACATGCAACCTATAACAAATCCAAATATATTTCAAATGGATAATACTTCTCAGGTGACAGACCAATTAACTGAGGCCTCAATCAACAGAATTTAACCATGCAAAATAAAAAAACCAATTAAAATATAGACTATGAATTGAATCAAGAAGCATGCACATCAAACTATCACTTTGAAGAAGTTCTATTGGTTTATCCGAGGGAATAATTGTAAAATGATTAATGAAACAATTGCATATATGAAGAAAAAAGACTTATCTTTATTGATTATGGAAGAATAGTGCAATAGAGTACACATTTGAAGTTATTGATCCATCTATTCCATCTGTCTATAGTAACAGTATGTCTTATTCTATCTTTTTGTGTTGATCTTGGTATCCCTATAAGTATGAAACTCAAAGGATGCAGACAAGCTTCAGATCAACACAATACTTCCTAACAAAAACCTAACCTAGTGATCAATAATTGAATGTTTAATTACAACAAAGGAATAACCAATTATCCTTATTCAATAACAGTTATCGACCGATTAGGTCTTATAATAACTTAATAATTCTTTCTTAATATGTCTATGAAAATAAATTAATCAATAGGTCTACATGTATATCCATCCACGGTTTCATTCATGATCTCTGCATAGTATGTCTGATTCGATGCCTTTAAATAATGGATCTATATCATGTTGATAATTTGACTACATATCCACCCATAGCTTATCCCATGATCATGTCAACCCCATATATATTTGTACATGATAATGAATGTATTCTCTGGTACGTAGTCTCTGGAATCACATTTGTTATCTTTCATCGACTGCAACCATGGTGTCAATCATTCCTCTGTGACCTCTTTTAATCACGTCTGCATTTGACCATTCATCCCGACGTCGATAATCTAGACCATCTTATCAAACCATGTTTTCCACCTTTATTTTCTACATGAAAAGTCAAATAATCAATAATAAAGAAAACCCTAAGTATATTCAAAGGTTTATTATTTAAAATGCCACGTAATAAATTAGTTTTAATATTGTTGCTAAGGCCTTTTGTCATTTTCCATTGCCACCATGTGTTGCATCCTGCACTATCGTGTAGTGGTTAATGTTTGACCATCTCTCCATCAAGCCATTGCACAAAGCTGTAAATCTCATATATTGTAGTTGTATATTTGCCTTAAATGCCTTAGTTATCTGTTGAATACTTTTATCCGCAAAATTAAGTCCCAGCCATCAATTTAAAACACAGGCTAAAAGATTGTGTTTAAGTAATATGTCCTTTACTTTATTATAAGCGCCTCTGTGTAAACCAGTCACTATGATCGGCCAATCAACTATCAGCATCTGTATCCACGTCATTCCACCTTTGCATCCTGGCATGCCCAGGACACATGTCATCCTTTTTACCATCGCATGTTGTTTAAACGTCGTGCGGCTTGAGATAGCACCATCGCGCCCGACTGTGAGAACAAATCTTGAGATGATTAGATGCGACTTGGTCTAACTTTACTCAAGCTAACTCCATAGGACACGTGGTGCTTTTTTTGTGGTGCCAATTCAATTAAAAATAATCTGCATGTACATCGGTCGTGAACTTTCAACCATTCACAACTCAATTTGAATATTATTGGTTATCATGGAGGTCGAGACCAGAACACTTTTCCACCCTGCGATGGATAGAAGATTTTATTGCTTCCTCATTGCACCATCATGCTTATAGGTAAGTAGAATTTAATTGTACGATCATATAGTTTCAATAAGCTGTTTGTTGATTACAACTATGGAATTTTGACCTCGACCTTGCTATCCTTTTATCTGTATCACAGAGGAGATAAGCATAGCTCAATGGTAAACAAGTATATCTATTATAGATATTGGATTCAAATAATATAGCACTTAATAAAATTTATAAGGAACATAAGTAAAAATGTCATATATAATTAAAAAGGCTATAGAAGATAAATAGATAAATGTAAAGAGTTACTTCCCTAACTGATTATGGATACAAATTGATTTTCAGACATGGGTTCCACCAGTGGCTCTTTCTGGGGATGTGTGTTTATACCTGAACACAACAAGGTCCAAGCTATCTCTGGAAAAGCATACCATTAGAAAGATACAAGAATATAATACATAATTCAAAGATAAGAAAGAAAAAAAAAACCTGCCTATTGTTATCTTTAATGGAAAAAAGGTTTAAGATACTAACCATGCACAAGAATTTCATGATTATAACCCTCCAAATCCTATAAGATGTAATCATTCTCACCTCTTTTACCAGAAATAACAAAAGGTCCTACCCATAGAGCCTCAAACTTTCCATGTTTGCCTTTGTCTTAATCTTTAACATTCCATCTTAAAACCATATCTCCTTCTTGAAATTTCCTTTCTGTAGTCTTCTTATCAAACAAATATTTCACTTTCTGTTGCAATTCTTGATTCCTTTCATGAGTTTGATTCCTTATTTCATCCAATTCTGCAAGCAATTGGAGTTTGTCTTCAATGAAATCCACTTCTTCCTATTGCTCATTATTTACAAACTTGTATACTGGCAACAAATTATTTAGTGGTAAGTGAGATTTCTTTCCATAAAAAATATCATATGGGGCATATCCAGTAAACTTTTTAATTGTAATTATGCTTGCCCAAAGTGCAAGTGGTAATTTTAAATCCCATGATCTTTTGTTGTTATCTAACATTCTTTTGATAATCTTCATTATATTTTTGTTTCTAGATTCTGCTTGGCCATTTCCTTGAGGATGATAAGGGGGTGAGTAAGAAATATTTATCCCATATTTCTCATGAAACTCAGTGAACTCTGCAGATCTAAAACACATAGCATTATCATAGACAATCTTCTGAGGGACACCAAATCTTGTCAATACCTTTTCAATCAGGAACTTAATTACCACATTACTAGTAGCTTGCCTAGTTGGTATGGTTTCCACCCACTTAGTGAAGTAATCAGTGGCTACCAAAATCCATTTATGTCCACCACTAGATTTATCAACAATTTCACCTACGAAATCAATTCTCCACATTTGGAATGGTTCTTCATTAGACATAGGATTGAGAGGTAATGCACCATTATATTTGAGCTTTCCTAAAAATATCTAACATGCTTCACATCTCTGAACATATTCATGGCAATCCTTAAATATACAAGGCCAATAATATCCTGGATTCAATATCTTATGTGTAGTGGTTTTTGTTGAAAAGTG
Source organism: Thuja plicata (assembly GCA_018584345.1). Taxonomy (NCBI): domain Eukaryota; kingdom Viridiplantae; phylum Streptophyta; class Pinopsida; order Cupressales; family Cupressaceae; genus Thuja; species Thuja plicata. The sequence goes on from MU224740.1 coordinate 2,499,399, forward strand.
TCCACCACATGCTCCATCATGGAGATCCTTAAGCACCTTTTTAGCTTGGTATGTATCTAGACACAAGAGAAGTATATCATCCCTATTTTTCCAATATAAGTCTCCCTTCATCAAGATATATTTAGATTATTGCAATTTTACTATCCTCTTTTGACTATCAGTAAGGTTTTCAGGTAACTTCATATGTTTTAAGAAATGTATTGTGTTAGTGTACCAAGGGAATCTTTCAATACTTGTATGAGTTTCACTTAGATCAATCTAATTTACTTGTAATGCATCCATATTTGATTCTGCCATCAACCTTGCTAATCCTTGTTTTCTAATAATCTTAGTGATCTTGATCTCTATATCTAGTTCTGAATCTGATTTACCCATCTACATCTTCTCCTAGTGACTTCTAATTGTCTGAATATATATTTTATTGCTGCATTAGGAACATAGACTATTAATTTTTCTCCTACCAAATAAGTCTTGAAGGATTTCACTTCTTTTACAAGTGCATAAGCTTGTTTCTCATTAATATCATAATTTAATTTAGAGGCTTGAAGGGTTTTACTGAAGAATGCTATTGGTTGTTCATATCCTTCATTATTCTTTTGTATTAAGACAACATCAATGGTGTGATATGATGCAAAGGAAAATAATTGAAATGGCTTAGCATAATCTAGGGACTTTAGGAAAGGATATTCCTTAATTTCCCTTTTAATCTTCACAAATGCCTCTAAAGATTCATTTTCCACTTCGTCTACACCCTTCTTTAACATCATAGCAATTGGCTTGATTACTTCTAAAAAGTTTGGGAAAAATCTCCTTACAAAGTTTATTTGTCCAAAGAAGGATTTGATCTTTTTAATACTCTTAGGAACCTCAATCTTATCAATTGTTGCAATCCTCTCAGGATCTATTCTCACCCCATCCTTGGATACTATATGCCCTAGTAATTTTCCTTCAGTTACTGCAAAATGGTATTTCTTTGGGTTCAAGGATATCTCATACTTAAGGGCTCTTGGAAAATCTGCTCCAAATGTCCATAATGATCTTCTGCCTTCTTGGAGTAAGAAGTTAGGTCATCCTGATACACCACCATAATTACATCAATGAAATCCTCAAAGCCAACATCCATTGCTCTTTGGAAGGTAGCTATTGCATTAGTGAGTCCAAAAGGCATTCTAGCATATACATAAGTACCCCAAGGTGTAGTAAATGTTGTTTTGTATTTTTCCTCTTCTTTTACCTTCACCTGGTTATACCCTATAAATCCATCCATCATTGATAACAATTCATTCCCTGTGACCTTTTGTAGTAATGCTTCCATATTAGGCAGTGCATAATTATCCTTTAATGATGATATGTTTAGATTCCTAAAATCTACACAAAGTCTGATATCCCCATTCTTCTTCCTGATAGGGACCAAATTTGAAACCCATGTTGAGTGTCTAATTGGCTTTATTATACCAGCATCCCTCATCTTGATTAGCTCATCTTTCATCTTAGGAGCTAGACTAGGGTTTATAGGTCATTATCTTTGTCTGAATGGTTTGGCATTAGGCTTCAAAGGTATCTCATGTTGAGAAGGGTCTTCTCAGTAAGATTTAAGGTCATCATAGGACCAAGAAAATACATGCCTATATTTTCTCAATAATCTAATGATATATGCCCTAATCTTGGGGGTTAATCTTTTACCCATAAATAATTCCTTTGGAGTTGCTCCATTTCCCAAGTTTATCCTTTCTACTTCATCCATTGTAACATTAGTGCTTTTCTTGTCCTTTTTTGAATATTTATTGTCAAACAACCTCTCCATTGCTACAAGACCTTTTGGAACCTTATTGGTTTTAAGTTGAATAATTTCCTTTCCAAACAACACTTATTTCCCATTCTCTATTTCAACATGAGCATTCAAGTCTATCAACTGATCTTCATACTCTTGTTCACATGCTAAAAATTTGATTATATCTCTATCATCTTCAAATACTTGCTAGTTGTTGATGTTATCAAGTATAGCAGGCCTTGATTTAACTTCAACTTGAACTATGTCTTCACAAGGGATGTTATTATGCTTCAATGCCAAATTAGCCATAAAATTTGCAAGGATATTTTCTGACTTATCTATCCAATCAATAGAAAAAGCATCAAAACATTCCATTAAATCCCATACTTCATTCCTATATCTTTTAAGATGAGGTTTCTTAGCAACAAATTTAATTTTAACTTGAGAAATAATCAATTTAGAATCACCAAAAACACTTAAACATTTTATTCCATGCTTACTATCTATCTTTAAAACAAGAAGTAGAGCTTCATACTCTACAACATTGTTAGTACATTCAAAATCTAGTAAGAAGGAATACTTAAATGTTTTCTTATCAAGGGAAAAGAAAATGACACCAGCTCCATTACCATCCTCTCAACAAGAACCATCAAAATACATTTTCCAAATTGTATTGTTATTTACTTCAGCATGTAATTCAATAGGTTTAGTATTATGCATTGCATTTTTTGAAATACTTACCCATAAGTTATCCATATCAGAATGAAAAAAATGTGTAACCAAGCTTGGATCCACATCCTCAATAATGTATGGACTTCTAGTCTCCCTATCAATCCTTACATCTCTGTCATTCATTGGAATAGAAGCATGAGAAATATCTAATTGAATACTACCTCCTATTAAGCTAGACCATTTTCTAGAAAGAAGCATTCCATAATTGGCAGGAACTTCAACCACAGTAATATCCATTTTATAAGACATTTCTATACATGTAGGAAATTTAAACTCAACATTTTTCATTATACCTACAACACGAACAGATCTATTATCCATAGCATAGCATCTACCAAATTTGGTATCAATATTTATTCCTAATTCTTTCATTCCATCATTAGGCATAATATCCACTAGTGCACCAGAATCTATCATACAATTCTTTACCAATCTATTGTTTATCAATAGAGTAATATAAAAAGGATCAATTTGATTTCCATTTTTGCTTAAAGTATTTCCTAGATAAATAGTTGGAGGATCCTTTAATTCTTGGTTAAGATCTTCCTTATTACCTACATTAGACAATATTTTCAAAGCTTCACTTTTACATTCAGGTATTTTATCCATTTCAAGCAATGGAACAAATATTTTAACTTGAGATAATGCATTAGATATAAAAGAGCATTCATTAGGAAGAGATTTACTAACCACCTTTTCTCTTACTATTGTTGGAAAGTCCTGAGGTTCTACCTGTTTATCTTGAGCAATATTTTTGTGCTTCAACCTCCTTGGATCAGCTCCTTGGCCAGGTTTCCCTCGGCCTGTATTCACTATTCTATTCCTTAACATGTAATTACTCCTTTCTTCTTCTACTGTAGCTATTGTGTATGCTTTCTTCTCTTCTATTAATTCTCTTAATCTTGGAGGATTCTCCTAATAATTCCCATATTGATATACTCTATTTAGGTCGTCCTTGCAGTGGTATTCATCTGAAGAGATATAATCATCATATCCTCACATAGGATCTATTGATAAGTTGTTCGCTATGGGTTGTTGATCATTATTCTAATCTTCATCCTCTTTCCATCTTTGGGCAACAACACAATGTTCATAAGAATGTAGTAATCTACAGGCTTCACACCAAGGGTAGCTTTCCACAAAATGGTTGTTCTTCCTCAATGGATCAGCAGTATGTAATTATTTGTTTACTAGTTTCCCATCCTTCCATTCTTTGTTATAAGGCATATCCTGCAATTTATATATGTCATTTTTGTATGGTGCCCGGTTATTCTGATTATACTTAAAATTGTCTCTTCCATTATTCACTTGGAGGCCTTTCACCATATTCATAAGATTATCTAATCTATCTTCCTCCTTGTGTTCCTTAGGCTCTTTTGGATTGAATAACTGGGTGTCCTCTCTTTTAGTGATTATACTAGATACCTTCCTATTATTTTCAATAGCTATAACAATCTTGAGAGCATGTGCCAAAGTAGCAGGTTTATGAGATCTGATTTCATAATTTGTCTTGCTATCAAAGGCACCCATATAGAAATTAATTAGAAAAGCATCAAAAGGCTTAACATCTCTTGGAATCCTATTTAGAACCTTGTTGAATCTCTTGTTGAATTCAGCCACATACTCTTTCAGATTTTTCTTCATACTTGTCAACTCATGTGAAGCAAAAGAAGTATCATTGTGATCACCAAATTGTTCTATGAATTGATTGACAAATTCATCCCAACTAGATATGGATATGTCTGGAGAAATTCTGAACCATTTTTCTACATCTTCTATGAGGGATTGAACAAACAGCTTCATGTATACATCCTCATTGAACTCATCAAATTCTTGGATAATATTCTTCAAATTCACACAATGCACTTAAGATGATTCTGATCCATTCCCTGAGAAATTTTGAATTGCACTCCTTAATTCATTTTTTTATGTCATTAGGACATCCCCTTATGCCATAAAAATATAATTGTCTGTATCTGTCAGAAACCATTGGGGCTATATAGTTTTTCCTATTTTGATTAATAGCTCCATGTCCTTGATTCTGCTGATTTGCATTCTGAAATCTTTGATCATTTCTTGGTTCAAAATTTGATTTGACATTAAAATTTCTTGGGCCATAATTATGATCCATGTTATCCTAATATTCACTATACATCCTTCCATTATTTTGATGTCTATGCTGTTCATATTGGTCAGATGTGTTAGGATTTACTCTATTTTGTGTGGTTATGTTGTTCTCCATTGTTCTATTGTCCCCAATGATCTCTCCTTTCCCTATCATTGTTATTTTTCTCAGTTCTCCCCCTCTTGTTTGGTTTGAACAAAGGGTTGGTATGATAATTGTTAAAAATATGCTTACTATTCTTCCTATGAGGAGAATTTTACACTCCATTTTTGTCATCCTTAGGAGCTTCTTTGTCTCTTGGTGATCGGATTGTACTTCTTTTTATTCTCATTTTCCTCAGTACCTCTTCTGGTTGGCTTGTATGAGCCATGACCATCTCTTCATCTTCTGATCTTGCATTGGCCATCTCATGAAACATTGCACCCCACTTGTTAATTCTTCTCTCTCTTTCAATCATTTCTTGATTTGGATCATGTTGAAACTCATGTCCTCCTCTATTACCTTGGAAAAAAGGATTACAATTTTTATCACTTCTCTCATGGCAATGATGGCTTGAATTAGGGAACTGTTCATAAGCATATTCTTGATCATCCTTATCAGGGTATATCATATGTGGTACATATGGCATCTTTGCACTTGGAGTCTTGTCTTTCCTTATGCTTAAGTCTAATTCAATCTGATCAAGATGCAAGGATCTTCTACCCCACATGAGATAGTCAATAAAAAAATTAAATAACCGAATTTATCACCACTTCAAAATTGTAGAGTCGCCACCTTCTTCTTAGAAGGAAATACTTATTGTCTTCTAGATTCTTTTCTCCCAATAGAGCCTAACCTCTATCACCAGAAACTCTGAATACTATCCTTAATGATAACCTTCCCGAGCAGAGTCACCAATTTTTTGGTGCTCAAATCAACAGATTGGATTTCCTATGGATTTTGCCTTTCCAATGATAAGAAACCCAAGTGATTTTCCAACAAACAAGGTTTTAACTTGATCTAAGTTTCAAACTTCTACAATTTTGGCTCTACAGAACCAAGGGTGGCAGACCTATACCCTAGACTTATCTCCCAAATCCTTAGGGATTTTTAGAGTAGATAATATGTGTTCCAAACTCCTTTCTCTCAAAGTATGGAAAATTAATAATGAGATCCTAAAACTAAGAGCGATGTATTATTAAGGTGTTAAAATGTAATGTTGCAAGAATTGAAAGAATGTTTGATGGATTCAAGATATGAACTAAATATAGCAGATGGATATAGTATCTCAAAAATTTAAACAATGAAAATAATAACTTAATAATTCTTTCTTAATATGTCTATGAAAATAACTTAATCAATAGGTCTGCATGTATATCCATCCACGGTTTCATTCATGATCTCTACATAGTATGTCTGATTCGATGTCTTTAAATAATGGATCTGTATTGTGTTGATAATTCAACTGCATATCCACCCATATTTTATCTCATGATCATGTTGACCCCATATATATTCATACATGATAATGAATATTCTCTGGTACATAGTCTATGGAATCACATTTGTTATCTTTCATCGACTGCAACCATGGTGTTGATCATTCCTCTGCGACCTCTTTTAATCACGTTTGCATGTGACCATTCATCCCAACATTGATAATCTAGACCGTCCGATCAAACCACGTGAACCACCTTTGTTTTCTGCATGCAAAGTCAAATAATCAATAATAAAGAAAACCCTATGTATATTCAAAGGTTTAATATTTAAAATGCCACGTAATAAATCAGTTTTAATATTATTGCTAAAGCCTTTTGTCATTTTCTATTTCTTCCATGTGTGGCATCCTGTGCTATCACGTGGTGGTTAATGTCTAGTCATCTCTCCATCACGCCATTGCGCAAAGCCGTAGATCTCGTATCTTGTGGTCGTAGATCTATATCAAATTCCTTAGTTATCTACCAATTACTTTTATCAGCCAGATTAAGTCTCAGCCATCGATTTAAAACATGGGCTAAAAGATTGTATTTAAGTAATATGTCCTTTACTTTATTATAAGAGCCTCCGTGTAAACTAGTCACTCTGATCAGCCAATCAACTATCAGAATCTGTATCCACGTCATTCCACATGTACATCCTGGCAGGCCCGGGACACATGTCATCCTTTTCTCCATTGCATGATGTTTAAATGTCATGTGGATTGAGATAGCGCCATCACGCTCGACCGTCATATCAAATCTTGAGATGATCAGATGCGACTTGGTCAAACTTTAGTCAAGACGACTCTGTAGGACATGCGACGCTTATTTTGTGGTGACAAGTCAATTAAAAAGAATCTATGTGTACATCGATCAGGAACTTTCAACTGTCGACAACTCAATTTGACTGTTATCAGTTATCATGGAGGTTGAGACCATAATACTTTGCCACCCTGTGATGGATATAAGATTTTCTCGCTACCTTGTTGCACCATCATGCTTATAGGTAAGCAGAATGTAATTGTATGATCATATAGTTTCACTAAGTTGTTTGTTGATTACAACTATTGAATTTTGACCTCGACCTTACTATACTTTTATCTTTATCACAAAGGAGATAATCATAAATCAATGGTAAACAAGTATATCTATTATAGATATTAGATTCAAATAATATAACACTTAATAAAATATATAAGGAACATAGGTAAAAATGTAATATATAATTCAAAAGGCTATAGAAAATAAATAGATAAATGTAAAGAGTTACTTCCCTGACTGATTATGGATACAAACTGATTTGCAGACATGGGTTCCACCATGATGGAAGTTTTTTTTATTAAATATATGTCTTTCTAGATGCCTAGTGAGTGGTTAGGATCCTAGAAGGGTTTTATGGAAACAAAATCATGTTTCATATACATTGTTATCAATAACATAGTAGTAAGAAAATTAACAACATTAAGTGATTGATCGACTATGAATAGGGAGTTACTGTGGTAAATAAATAAGAATATTGATATGTATGTTACTTGATTTATATGTTATCTCAAAAGCTTAAATTGTATGAGGGTAATGTTACAGATAGGGAAGAGATAGAAATTAAAGTTATGTTATGGATTTAAATGTTGTGATAACTTTTGACTCGTGTACTTCTTCCTTTCTTGATGGGTCTATGATCATTATGAAATAAGGAATTTGAAAGAACTCTTTTACATTGTTGTTTGAAGTTAATTAAATTCTTTATGGAAACTGTCGGACATGCAAATTTTGGAAAAGTGTATATATAACTAGTAATATTTAAGAAGGGATCCTGACTTAACAAATAATGGTGCAATAAATTGTAAATTGATTAGATCTCATCTAGGGGTGTGAATGTGTTTTTGGAAATCAAACACTGCAACTATCATGAAAGATGACTTAGAATGTATATGTGTCCTAAGTTATTGGAAGTATACTTAAATCTTGATGAAAAAAAAATATTGTTTACTTTCTTAAAGAGGTTGTTTTATGTCTTCTAAAATATTTTTTTATAAAACTGTGCATTAAAGCAAATGGTAAGTTTTGAGTATCTAGAATGTTTTAGTTTCTTGATTGTAAAATCAAATAACAATTTTTTTATGTATTCCCTTCATATATGTTATATACCCCTCTGTGTTTGACATGCATAGTTTGTAAGGAACACAAATTTTAGAACCCTATTTGTAAAAAAGTCTCACATGTTGTATTGTGTAGTGTTAGATTTTATCTCAAAAGGGAAAAGGTATCATAAATTCTTTCTTTTTATACTGGTTACCATAGATAGGAACTTTGATATTGGGAAAGGAAGTGACAATTTCAATTGGTAATACACGCATTTTCCTAATATATTGATGTTAGTGAGCAAACATGAATATTTTGGAGTTTCAAGTTGAGAAGAGTAATTTTGAAGTAATGCTCTAATTTTTAGTATCTTGTAGAAATACTTATTGCATGAATTACAAGAATTACATAGGAAATTATTTTGAAAGTCTTTTACCATTTGAACTTAAATAATTTACACTAAATTGTATTAAGATAGGATTTACCAAAATTCTTAATAAGGGAATTATGTGTGTGTTAGGAACATGTGTGTTCCTTCTGTTTATTTTGTTAGTGTAATGTTGTGGGACGCATATGCTTTGTAATTCATCCCGTGAGTATATTTAGTTATCCCACATGCATAGGTAGTAATACTTTTCTAGATTGTACTTAGTATATAAGTGTGTATTGAGCCCTTTGATGGTACCAACGAATTTATTGTATTGAGCTTGCTCAAAGGAGGTCACCCCCTTGAAGTGGCCCACGATCAATAGATTCACTCTAAGTTCTACTATTGCCCTATATTTCTGTTATTTCATGCATGTTCATAATATTGTTGTAGGAGGTTCCTCTCATCTGGTATCAGAGCACTTTCTTGGGCGAGCTTGGTGGAAATTCTGTCAAAAAAAAAAATTGTCGTGGCCTTTAGGTTCAAAGTTCCCCAGAACCCCTGAACTACCATTCCACATACTTCCTTCCTTGAAGACCCTACCCCAAATTCCACATATCAAAGCCCTAAATCCCTCATTTATCTAATTTTAGGGTTTGCCCTAACTTTTTTGCTTCTCAACCAATCACCACCAAATCGGGCCACAAGGTTCATTTCCTAATTTTGCTCCTTTGTCCCTCTTGGACCGCTCATCCCATTCTGCCTCCCCGCCCCTGAAACCCTCATTTTTATTTTTCTCTTCTCATCAGAAAGTGTCCAACCACTCGTCAAACCCCCATTAACCATCTGTGTTTTGCCCAAATCCAATTTTTCCCTAACTAAATTTTTTTTGTTTCTATTGTTCTACCCATTTTTTAAAAAAAATCTTGTTATATGTTTGTCATCCGTACAGGAGCAAAAATCATGGAGGAGGAACTTGCATCCCTCAGGACCAAACTTCAAGATCTGGATGACAAATTTCTTCATCTCACTCTTCAGCATTCAGCCATGAACCAAAACCATTTTGGAGACGTTGGGTTCTCTTCTGGCAATTTTTCTTGGACCGAAGCTTGATTTTCCTTGCTTTGATGGTGTTGATTCGACTAGATGGATTTAATGGGCAGAGCATTATTTCAGTTTGCATAATACTCTGGATATCAACAAAGTCTCACTTGCATCTTTTCATTTGGAACATGAAGCTCTTCAATGGTTCCATTGGTACATCAAGGCTAATGAAGACCCAACATGGATAGAATTGTGCACACTCCTTTTGCAACATTTTGCCCATATTTCTTTTGATGATTTCACAGGAGCACTCACTAAAATTTTCCAAACAGGCACAGTAAGAGAATACCAGACAGAGTTTGAAAAATTAGCTAATCACACAGAGGGATTGTCTAATGAATTCTTTCGCGGTTGTTTTGTCAGTGGTCTAAAGGATGTGCTTCGATCTGAAGTAAAAATGTTCTGACCCACTACAATGATGGAAGCCATTGGGTTGGCTAAGTTAGCAGAGGAAAATATTAGTGCTCTACAACGTTCCAAATCCAATTTTGTTCCATTCCTAAATACGGGTTCTTCACACCCTCCAGTCATGCCAGCTCCTAGAACTACTCCTATCAAGAACTTGTCTGAAATAGAGATGCAGGCCCGACGAGAAAAAGGGCTTTGTTATAATTGTGATGAGAAATGGTCTCGGGGCCATAGATGTGTTCAGAAAAATCTCTATCTCTTGGATGTGGATTCTCCACCAGAACTGGAAGAGTATGTAGATTCTCATGAAATAGTAGATGATGAGGTTGAGCCTCAATAGCCGCTTGTTGAACCTCCTTCGCTAGAAGCCCAACCAGAGATATTTGTCCATGCTTTGGCAGGAGTCACTACCCCACAAACCATGTGGGTCTAGGGTTTCTTCAAGAAGATCCATCTTACTATACTCATTGATTCTGGTAGCACTCATAACTTCATTGACCCTCAAATAGCCAAACAGGATAATTGCTTTGTCCATCTCTTCTCTAGCTTTGAAGTCATGATTGCTAATGGGGGCACTTTACCTTGCAAAGGGAAATTTCACAATGTGCATCTCTCTATTGGAGATTATAACCTACACTCTGACATGTTTTCCTTTCCCTTAGGTGGATGTGATGTGATGTGGTTTTGGTCGCCCAATGGTTACACACTCTTGGCCCCATTCTATAGGATTTTGCTGAACTTTGGATGCAGTTTTAAGCCAATGGGCAACAACACACTTTGAAAGGCTTACAATCGCGGTCTCTAAGCATCATTAGTTCACATCGTATGGAAAAGATTCTTAAGAAGAATTCACATGGTGTCATCACTCAGCTCCATTCCATTTAGATGCATCCATCAGTGGTCTCTAATACTCCTACATATCTACAACAAATATTGGATAAGTATTCAGGTGTATTTGTTGAACTTGTGGGATTGCCCCCTTCTTTCCTAGAGGACTACTGTATTCATCTCCTTCCTAGTAGTGTTTCTCCCAACATCAGACCCTACCGCTACCCATTTCATCAGAAGACCAAAATTGAAATGATCATTCGTGACTTACTGAAGCAAGGTATTATTCGCCCTAGTACCAATTCCTTTTCTTCTCCAGTTCTGCTTGTCCACAAAAAAGATGGGTCTTGGCGACTCTACATTGATTTCCGAGCACTTAATCATCTCACTATATAGGATAAGTTTCCCATTCCGGTTGTTGATGAACTTCTTGATGAGCTTCATGGTGCTCATTTTTTCTCCAAGTTGGATCTTCATTCTAGGTATCATCAAATTAGGGTTAATGAGGAGGATATCCCTAAAATAGCCTTCTGCACACATGATGGTCACTATGAATTTTTAGTCATGCCCTTTGGCCTCACTAATGCTCCTTCAACATTTCAAGCAGTGATGAATAAAATATTTTGGCCATACCTCCGGAAATTCATTATGGTCTTCTTCGATGATATCCTCATCTATAGCAAAACCTGGGTTGAGCATCTCCGTCATTTGGAGCTCGTAATGCAACTTCTCTGTGATCATAAACTCTGTGTGAAATAGTCTAAATGTGTGTTTGGCCAAGAGGAAGTGGAGTATCTCAGGCATATTGTTGCACACCAAGGGGTTTGGGTGGATCCTACAAAAATAGATGCCATGAAAAATTGGCCGCATCCTCACACTCTCAAGAGCCTTCAGGTTTTTGGGGGCTGATTGGCTATTACCGCAAGTTTGTTAAGAATTACGGGAAGATTGCAGCACCATTGACAACTATGTTAAAAAAGGATGCTTTTACTTGGACCCAGGTTGCTGAGAATGCATTTGAACAACTGAAATAAGCTATGTGCAGTACACCTGTTCTCTCTATGCCAAATTTTTCCAAGCCCTTCACTATTGAGAGTGACACTTGCGGCAATGGATTGGGTGTTGTTCTCCTTCAAGATGACCATCCTATTGCATTCACTAGCAAATCCCTTTCTGGTAATAATTTAGCCCTATTTACATATGAAAAAGAAATGATGGCTATTTTGCAAGTTGTACAGAAGTGGCGACCATACCTCCTAGGGAGTCATTTTTGCATCAAGACCGATCACCAAAGTCTAAAATACTTCCTGGAAAAATGAGTATCCTCCCCTACACAACAGAAATGGGTCAGAAAACTCATGGGGTATGATTATGAGATCACCTACAAGAAGGGTAAGGACAATATTGTGGTAGATGCTCTTTCTCACACATTTTATGATCAAGCTTCCCTTTCAGCTATTTCTATGCCAATTCCCAATTGGTTAGAATCTGTTCAGCAGGGCTATGTTAGTGACTCTTTTTTATCTCAAATCATTCACCAGTTGGCCAATAATCCTTCTATTGTACCGCATTACTCTTGGGATGGTGCTTCTCTCTGATACAAGGGTTGTTTAGTGCTTCCTCAAAATCCAGATCTGCAATAGTCTGTCTTTTATGAACTCCATGCCTCTCCTTTGGCAGGGCACTCTGGGTTCCTCAAAAATTATGAGTGGGCAAGGTGAAACTTCTTTTGGAAAGGAATGAAACAGATGATTCAATAAATGGTGGCTTAATGTGATGTTAGGATTAGGATCATTGAGAGGGGGGGTGAATCAGTGATCTATCAATTAATACTTTTTCTTATTATCTGAACCTTTACTTAAATGCTTATGCACTGAACTTGAATATCAATGCAAGTAAGATAAATATACACAACACATAACACCATATATGATTACGGGGAAACCCAATGTAGGTGAAAACCCCGGTGGGAATTAGTACCCACAAATATTCTGTACTAGTGTCTTATGATCCTTGTTAGAAGATCCTTAACCCTGATAGGAGTTGTCTTTACAATACATGAAGTACAGTGACCTTGTTAAGGGTTGAACCCTGTTAGGAGTCTTTTACAATAACCCTGTTAGGGGTGGTGGACTCATTGTCCAAGGACTCACTGTCCAAATAGTGAAGGCTACAACCTTCTGGATATTTGATACACACTGTATCTGCAAGGTGAATTGTTGTTGTGACACTGCTTGTCTGATCAGTTCCTTTTGTGCATTGATGCTTTAACCTCTTGTTAATAACTATAAAAATATTGTCTTCACTTTGAAAGCTTCTACTTCAATATATATATCATCAACATATGACATATATATCTTTGCTACTTTAGCACTATGCTCTGCTTTTCTTATCTCTGGCTTTCGCAACTTTTCCCATCACAAATGACCTTCTATAAGTACTTCCTCAAAGGACATGAACATTTAGGCTTTAGGAAACCTTTTACCATGTATCTTGATCACTTACATAACCATAAAACCCTTCATTAATTTGGATTAACATTAATTATAACTACTTTACTTAAACCAAATAGACACATCTTTTCACACAGTCCGCTTCACCAAAATAGCTCTAACTAATTATCCCGGATGAATCAAGTCATGTGCTTTTAACCATAGATTTTTAGGTCACTAAAAATAACTAATCCAAAGGCACAAGTCCTGAGGATGAGTGCAAATTCCACGCCAAAACAATCTCTGTCGGCTCTTTCCATGATCTTTGTCATGTTCTAGCATTCACTGGTTGTACCTCTTCAACTGGCTATATCTTCTTCATACTTGCAGATCTGATCATGCTCTCTTAGAATTAGCATGTAAACATACTCATAAGCTTATCTTCAAAGGTGCATATCATTTGGATAACATATGAACACACGCTAATCAAAACTATAACAGTATGTTCCTTTCTCTGTCCTATTTTCTGTACTTGGCCAATTTCTGATCTTCTGATAATGTGTGCTGACTCCGAAACTTCATATAACTTTGTTGCCATAATGACTACACTAAATAAATTCATATACTTTAGTATAGTCAACTTTCCAACATGTGATACCTGCCAATGCTACAAGGGTGAAATGACCCTCCTTCTTGGATTGATGGAACCCTTGTCCATCCCTACACGAATTTGGACTGATATTTCTATGGATTTCAATGAAGGGCTTCCTAAATCAGGCAGAAATACAGTGATCTTGGTTGTGGTTGATCATCTCTCCAAATATAGTCATTTTTGTGACCTCAACCACCTCTATACTGCCGCACAAATCTTCATGGACCAGATATTTTGTCTTCATGGCCTCCCTTCTTCCATTATCTCAGATCGCGATGCAAATTTTACCAATCATTTTTGGACTGAATTGTTTCAGCAAACTAGCACCAAGCTGAAGATGAGTTCAGGTTATCACCCACAAACCGATGGTCAGACCAAAATTTTTAACAAATGCTTGGAAACTTATCTTCGGTGCTTCACTTCCAAACATCAACATCAGTGGGCCAAGTGGCTTCCTCTTGCTGAATGGTGGTACAATACCTCTTACCACACTACATCTAAAATGACTCCATATGAAGAAGTCTATGGTTAGGAACCTCCAGTGCTCCTTCCCTACACTCCCAGCAGCTCACTCATCTAGGAAGTTGACATAGTTCTCTGCACCAGGGATTAGATTCTTTGCACCTTACAGGATAATCTTCACATGGCCCGAAATCAGATGAAACAGCAGGCAGATCAACAGCGTTCTGAGCGCTCATTTCAAGTTGGGGATATGGTTTTTCTTCATCTATATCCATACAAGCAATCCTCCCTAAATCTTAAATGGCATCATAAGTTGGCCCCAAAATTTTATGGGCCATATAAGGTTCTGCAGAAGATTGGTTCAGTTGCTTATAAAGTGGAACTTCCTCCTTCTTCCCACATTCATCCAGTATTTCACATTTCTTGTCTCAAGCAAGTTCTTGGAACCAACGTCAAAGCACAAACTTCTCTACCTGAAATGGATAAGGAAGGATCCATTATCTTGGAGCCTGAGGCAATCCTGGACCGGCGCACTAGTTGTCAGCTTCGCTCTCGCCCCAACTCTGAGTTTTTGATTTAGTGGCATGGAATGCAACCAGAGGATGCTACATGGGAACCCCTTCTTCAGATTCAGCAACAATTTTCACACCTTAAGCTTTGAGGACAAAGTTTTTTCTAAGAGAGAGGGGATGTTAGGAACTTGTGTGTTCCTTCTGTTTATTTTTTAAGTGTAGTGTTGTGGGACGCATATGCTTTGTAAGTCATCCCGTGAGTATATTTTGTTATCCCACATGCATAGGTAGTAATACTTTTCTAGATTGTACTTAGTATATAAGTGTGTATTGAGCCCTTTGATGGTACCGACAAATTTATTGTATTGAGTTTTCTCAAAGGAGGTTACCCCCTCGAAGTGGCCCGCGATCAATAGATTCAGTCTGAGTTCTACTGTTGCCCTATATTTCTTTTATTTCGTGCATGTTCATCATATTGCTGTAGGAGGTTTCTCTTAGTGTGCCATCATTAAATTAAGGTTCTAGAGTAGGAATATTGCTACTCTGTTGGATATCAATTTATGACTTATGTGTGATGTATAGTTCATTTTATATCTTCCAACTTCCAAGAGTAAGTCAAATATTAGGGGGGAGGATGTAATACCCCTCTAAACCTAAAATAAGTTTTATGCTTTTGTTAAATTCTCTAGAGTGTGGTAATATCTTTTGATGCTTCTCTTAGTGCATAGATATTTGTGATACTTGTCAGATCTACTCCAATAGTTCATTCTAATGGTTTCGTAATATAGTACCTATTGACCCTAATGATGGACATTTTATCTAAAGTGATCCTTTGACGTGTGTACACCTCCACTTAGGTGTTGAAGACCTTTCTATACCCATCTTTGTTTATGATGTTATGTGATATGTGCTTGATGGATATATAAGTGATTTCTATACCTTCTTCTATTAAGGTTACTATAGATGAATCATGTATTTTACATGGTGCACCTAGATGTTGATGACTAGGATAAGTTAATTGTCCCTATTGATGCTCTCTTTATGTGATAATCTCTTTATGGTGTATGCTTTGAAATAATCAACCTAAACCTAATCATTGATAAGTAAGGTGGGTGATGATATACCTCTCAGATACTTTGATATATTTATTTATGATTATTTATATCAATGCATATGGATTTAGGAAATGAATATCTTTTAGTAATATGCTTTGATTATGAAAATTAACCCAATGATTAGGAGTCTAACCCTATTTATAATGATTCTACATGCTTTATGTGTATATATATAACTGATGTGTTCTCATGATTTGGGACGAAGTCTTGGTTACTCACATAGTTGAGGTCCACATGATGTATCGATCCCAGTCATCTATCTGCAATGATAATATATATATATATATATATATATACATGTATTTATTCTTTATGATAGTACCAAGTCTGAGCGTGCCTCAAAATCCTCGATCGTTGTTATTGTTACAGAGATAGTACCATGTTCTCGCAAGAATAAACCTACATTTGGTCCTTTTCTTAAGATCGTTTGTACCTGGGTTGGATACTCTTGAGTTAGTCTTGTATATGTTTTCCTTGGCATGATGGCAATTTGTTTTGTTATTTGGATAGCTTTTTTGTTTCAAGATGGTTTGTTCTTTCTCCTCTTTGGACATTTGATCTTTAGGGCTTGATTGGTTTTAGATGTATGCATGTTGCGATTCTCTTTACATTAGGAGTGAATTTGAGGTCTTGGTATGAGTGATTAATAAGGATATTTTCTAAATGTGGTATTAAAATATTTTATAATGAATTAATGTGAGTGTATTATATTACTTATAAATTTATATATATATATATATATATATATATATATATATATATATATATATATTATTAATTATTAAGTTATTTAAAATCAAGGATATTAACCTTGAGAGGTAATTATTTTTGTATTTAGAGGTAAAAGAAAATAAATTAATAAATGTGTATTTAATATTTATTAGTAATTATATTGGAGTAAGGAAAATTTACATTAACCCTCCCTAAGGTAAATGTTTTAAGAATGTTAATTGATAAGTACGTGAATATCATACAAACTAATAATTAAAATGCTTTAATTACCAACCATTGGTTCCAAATGGTTGCAACAGTTGGACTTTCCCGTGCAACCACTCCTGTAAGTTATTTATGGGAGAATAAATCAATTTGGAAAGGGAGACGAGATGAGTTGAAAAGGAAAAAGAAGAAATTGGTGGAAGCAACCTAGGGTAGATCTTTGTACTTTGTAAACTCTCTGAAGAGAATTTAATTCTTGTAAGTGAAATTTGGATTGAAGGAGTATCTATGTTGGATCCCATGAACTGAAGGCATGGAATCAATGGAGGGATCAATATCCTCTTCGTCAATGTAGGTTTCTTTGTAGGACTCCAGGTAGGATCTATCCTGGAAGGAGATCCTCCTTTCATGTGATCATTGTTTGTTGTGTGTAATTGTTATTATTTCCCTATTGGAATTATATGCTTAGAAAATAATTAATGTGAAATGGATTATGAGGAATATGTATGGCTTGTTGGATATGGATTTTAATCTTATCTTATTTAGGAATCTCTTAGAGAGAAATCTCTCATGTTAAATTGCAATGAGTCGTTTATGTTGTGTCTCTTCTGGATGGTCTTGCTTGTTCAATAATGTGTTTCCAAACCTATTGTAGTATGTTATTTCAAGTCTTTGGATTCCTCTCACTTCTTTTAGGAATCATTAGGAGCCTTTAGGAATGCAAATTATAAGTGTTTGCACACGTTATAAATCCATCTCTTTATTTCTCTTTTGACTTGTGTCTAGTCCCGTATAATTTCCCACATTGATACAATGTTTGGGGATTGTATAATGATGTTTTTGGAAGGTAATAAAGGATATCTCAAATGGGTCTTCATCAGATTTCACTCCCATTTTTAGTTGTATACTTAATGTATCTTCCTTTTCTTCAAAAAAACATTTTTTCTGACCAACTATGTAACTCTTTGGCCCACGTGTGCAACTCCCATGATCAAGTGCACAACTTATCTTACCAAGTATGTAAATTATCATACCAAGTGCGCAGAATAGTAGTGAAGTGCGCAAATTAGGTCACCAAGTGTGCAGGTCTTCCAGATTGATAGTTTTTGGGTTAAATTGATGTTTGGGGGTCCTATCAACAACCAGAGGCTATTAGGGTTTGATGTTTGACTCAAATTATGTATTATTTCATGAAATATTGTTTTAATATAATTCATGGTGCATTTTGATGCCTCCTTATACATTTTGAAGCATTTTGAATGCCAGATAAGGGTTTAGGACTGTCTGGTGGACTAGATTCAATCAATGATCTCCTAAACCCAATCTAATGATAATATGAGGTTATGACTTATAATTTTATGAGGTTATTGAATTATTTTGTTGTTGTGAATCTGTTTGATGCATTTTGATGCCATGCAGATGTGTTTTAATCCATATGAGTACTTCATTGTGATTTAGGGTTGTCCGATGAATTTGGACAACTAATGGTCTCCTAAACTTAATTATTTGATGTTTTGACATTGTTATGGCTTCCTATATATTATGATGTGGATTCGTTATGTTCTTTTGAAACTTTTTTGGGTAGGGAACCTAAGGACACTAGGTGAGTGGCTCTCAGTGAGGGGTCAGGGCCCTAAGTGGCTAGTACTAGGGTAACCCACTAGTGTGTTATTTAATCAAGTGATAACCTAAATAAATTAACTAAGAATGGGGTGAAATACACACTAATCAAGATTAATTTGTGCCTCACCCATGTCACTAGTGCTAGTACAGACTAGGGATGGGAGTGGGAGAAGGTGCCTTTGTGATGGCACGATCGAACAACCTTGTCCTCATAAAAGGTGTTCGGTTCCACATGTGCCTACTTGGGGGTCGGGGCCAAGAGTGGCTAGTACCAAGGTAACCAAAGGGGTGAGGGATATGCGATGACACTCGCATAGCTTGTAGCTTAGAGTTCCTACCAATGTTGATTATGTCCTTTGTGGTCCTTGTGATCTTCTTGTGCTTTCAGTTGTGTTATATTTTGGGAAGCGTTATTATCACCTTAGGAGTATCCTAGTGTTACCTTCTTGCGTGGACCTTGGTTTCTATCTCCTAGCGCGGGGGATTGGATTCCTTTTGAATCCACGTGGTTGGGTAGTTAATATTTATTATATCGAGGTATTGTTCATGGTCATATGGATGTTCCTGGCTCCTGTTCCTTCCAGATTTTCACTTTTGAAGACTTCTTATTGTATACGTAAAGATGTATTTATGCATGTGCATTCTTGTAATAGTAAGCTCTTGAAAGGAAATAATTTTATCTAATGATATGATGTATATCCATATAATTCAAAGCAATGTATAAGGGAATGGGTAGATCTAGGTAAAAGGAAAGGGAAAACATTGTATGTTATCAATATGAAAAGATAATTGTTTAGGGTATTTGTTCATGTATCTTCTATTAGTTTATGGTATCCAAGAAATGATCTTAGACTTAGTATGAAATAATGTATTTATGATTTAATGTGTTATCTCTTGATTTAAGGTTATGGAAAATTATTATGAAATGATGAATCAATGAAATAAGATAACTATAGAATTCAATATTGGATTATGTTTACTATGTAACTCAAATGTGTATGGAATATTAAAATACACAGTGTATTGCATATCTAAAGAATGTTAGTCTCTCACCTAAATGCTTAAACGTAAAGTGATGTAAAAGATAATGGATGAATGAATAGTATAAATAATGACATAAGTTTAAGTAAAGGATAACTCACATATATGCATGTTAAAATATTAGGAATGATGGTAAGATTATCCCTGGAACTTAATGCTAAAAGTAAAGGAATGAATTAGTAATCTTAAACTAATCAATCATTGCCTTAATGGGTAACTCATAATATATAAATGAATAGATTAGATTATGTTTCTTGAATAGCAGCGTTAGGGAACCTGTGAGGACATAGATTAGTTTGTAATATTTCAATGAAAAAAAAAATTCACATCTCTTAGTAGTTAGTTGGCTTGTCCCCCTGGGTTCCCTAGTGGGGCGTGACATCAGATGCATGGGATTGAGAAGAAGAAGAAGAAGAAGAAGAAGAAGAGATCAATGGGCCTTTTCTCTTCTTGACCAATCTCCATCCATATGTCATAATTGTGTCTTTATAATAAGGGATAGTCTCATATGAAACATTAGGAGGAATGTTAGAAGGAGAAGAGGTCGGGGTGTTATCAATGACAGGTGAAGAACGAGGAAGGGGTTCATTTCTAGGAGGAGAGTTATGAAGTGGTTGTACCGATTTGTTTCCTCTCATGGGACACTCATAAATCAAATGGATTTCCTTTTGACAGTAAAAAAAGCATTGGGTTTATTTAGGTAAACAATAGGTTGGTCTAGTTCAAAACCTGGACCAATAACTTTAATGTTTTTTGGTAAAGGATTATTCGGATCAAATTCCACGCAAGCTTGTGGATGGACCCTCAAACTTGAAAATTTGTCAGGATTATGTTTACACCAAGTGACCTTACCCATTTGTGCCACATTATTTTTTAGGAAGGTTCTGAAAGCCGGATTAAGAAAGGAAAACTTAACCCGCATAGGTAATGTGAACAAGAAGGTCCTTCTAGGTAAAAATTGAAACTCCATGCTTACAGGTAACAAATTTGGCCACAAATGAACTCAAGTGGCATATTATAAAATAACCTGAGCATTGTCTGTCGATTTAAGCATTCATGAAACATACCCTTTCCCAAGACCATCTTAAAGATTCTATCTCCCAACACTGACTTTCCCTATTTATACGGGCCCACTTGTAAAAGTATGCCTTAGAAGGGATGCCTTTAATAAAAAACAAGATAACAATTCTATTTTGGCATTCAGAAATAATATCAATAACATCATCAAGAAGTTGTACTTCTAAAGTTTTGCCTATTTTGGCATTCAATTGATCATCTAGCAATGACTTGTCCAACTCTTCACCCATATTTGCATCAATAGCAATGTTTCCTCCTTGATTTGCATCCACATCTTCCATGTTCTCCATTGAAACTATTGACTTGGTGTTCAACACCTCCTTGGAGATTCGTGACATGGCTTAACCGCCTCCCGTGGATCAGGTTAAATCTGGCATTTGTATCGGGCATTGACAGTTCGAGCTTTTGGTGCAACGACAAATGACTCCAAGAGAAACAAGGTTATTTCTCTCATTTTCCTTTGTAATGTTCACTTTCTCTACTAAGATATGGTTATTTTTCTCATTTCCCTCCATATTGTTTGCTAAATCCTCATTACTATTCCCCTCACTCTGCCTGACAGCCATTTTTAGGCACATTGCAACCTTGAAACAACTAGGATTGATTACCAACATTGTTGTACGCTAGGGTTTCACTCTTATATATTTGCTTTATGTTTGAGCCTCTCCGTTTGTGAATATTTTTTAAAGGACAAATATTTTGAATCATGTACCGATTCTTTAGCATTTGGAGTTTGAATTATAGGTGTATGAATAATTGATCTCTTTGGATTTAGTGTTAAGGAGTAAGAGGTATCTACTCCATCAAAATTATTTAAAACACAACTATGACCTCATCTCTTTGGGTGCGTAAGTGCATAAATAATCAATATCTTTTGACTTAATGTCAAGGATTGACAAGTATCTACCAAAATTGTTTAGGGGACAACTTCAACCTCATCAAATTACAAGTACATGAATAATTAATTTCTTTTAATCCGATCTAAACAATTGAAAGACATCCTTTTCACAAAATTGTCTATAACACAATCATGACCTTTTATATCTTTTAATATTAGAGAACCTTATATCTTTATGTAAGAGATTAAGTCCCTAATAAACTTATTCAAACCATCCAAATTTACCAAAACTAAAAACTTATTAAGAAAAATCATAATTTAAATATTTTTTTAAACCAAAATTATCTAGAATGGTGGGGTCATTCTATGTACATGGCAATCATGCATATATACATACCATCGTTCAAAGTAACCCATATGAGATGCTGACCACTTAAAAAGGTTAACTTTTAACTATTCCCCAAAGCTGCGTTCTGACATACCCGGGCCCACCGAGGATTCGCAGACTTTGAAGCCTATCTTATTTGAAAGACGTGCAAGCCAATCAATTGTATTATAATGAAAATTATAGTGTAATCTATGCAGATATTTTATAATGATTGAATATGCTACATTCGCAGGTCACATGCGTTCAATCTCCATCTTTTCATGTTGTACCAAAGTTTATCACAAAATATCAACTATGAGATTCTTTATGTCTTTCTTCAATAATTAGAACATGGACCACACAGCAAATATGTTTTGAATTTTATGCAATAATTACTTTAAACTAAAAACAAAATTTTCATGAGGTTCAATCCCACAATTATAGCCATTTTCTTATTTTGGAAAACCATAGGAGAGTAGTATAGGATTATAAAAAAATATTAGTAATAAGACAAATGTCATATATTTTTTCAATATAAAAACATATAAATTAATTAAAAGAAAATTTATGTATAAGAGAATAATATAGTCTTGAGGTTGGATTCAACGTATATATTAATTGTTTGTTTAAGAGAAGAATAAGTAACATATAAAAATATATCATTATGTAAGAATAATTATCTAATAATGTTTTTTTATATTAATAAGCAGCAGAACCAGGGTGTTCTCCCTATAAATAATAGCCCAAAGGGCATAAAAAAAACAACCTTAATATTAGCAGCACATTATCAACTTACTAACATAAAAAAACTAACCATCAACAACATCACCAAAAAAGAAAGTTTACCCTTGGAACCCATGTCTAGCGACTTGTCTAAACTAGAAAAGGTCTTTGCATAAGGCCACACATGGCTATAAAATTTAACGGTAACTAAACTATTACGAATATCTAAACCATAAACAATATCTAAACTATTAAATGTCTTAACAACGTGCCACATAGGGCCATAAACAACATTAACAGAAAAAACTAGAAAGGAAATTTATCCCTACCGAGCATCCTTGAATTTGCAACAAACTTGGTGGAGTACATTGGATCGATCTTCAATGAGGAACTTAAACAATTTCTTGTAATTTCTTTCATCATTCTCATTTGATCCCATGATCTTTTTCTACGAGAGACAAAATGAGGTGGCTTAACTGTGCATAACCCTCAAGCTAAACCGGGAAACACTCCCAAATTTTCGTTCAAGTTCAGTGACCCTGCCATTAACCTTTTCCAGCTCATTAGTAGTAGTGTTGCATTTAGAGAAAGTCCCAATCTAGTGGGTTTTACAGGTCCCTTATGTCCTGCATTTATTCATCTCCTCTTCTTCAAGCATCATATTGTTTGTGAGATCAATTGGACCCATTTTTATACTCTCAGAGATATGGGTGGAGCTATCTTCAGCCTCAAAGCTTTTCCTCTCCTCTCCCTTCTCCTCCGCTTTTTGGTTTCTTCATTATTTCTTTCCTCCTCATTAGCCTCACTACCCTGCTCCTCATCTTCCTCGAAATCATAAACCACCAGGTTCTTCAATCTCCCTTTCCCAATAGAATGGGTAACCAGCCTGTGCAACTTCCTAGAGTTACTTTCAATTATACTATTTTCTTCTCCCACTTCCTCTTTCTCTTCACTAACAATCCCTTTGATGATCATTTTGGCCTCTTTAGCAGTGAGGGCAAGTTTCTTCCCTTTTTTTCTTGTTGCTACTCGAGAGTGAGGTTTTACAATTGAGGTCCCCAAGCTCATTCTTAGTCACCATGGGTGTGGGGGTTTTAGGAGTCCCAAGTCAAGAGGCAATTTTGGTAGCCCCTAAATACCTGATGCATTTTTTCTTACTAGGGCCATGGGTATCAATAATGCTGGCGGAGGGAGAAGTAGCATATTTAGGGGCTTTATGCATAATGATTTGCTTGGGCGAGCACAAAGCAAGGTGGAAATTGTAAAGTCGATAAACAAGACCTTGATGGATTAGGATAGTTTTTTTCCCTTGACCCTTACAATTCTCAACCACTTCTTTCATAGAACGCTCCAAGGAAATGAGAAGGAAAAAGGGGAAGGAAATAAGACTACAATTCCTAAAGTAGTCAAGCAAGGGCATATGGTAAAAATAATACGCTCTAAACCTGCCCTTTATAGTGAATTACTTCATAATCATAAGGTGTACTTGGGCCCACGAGGATGGCAGTTGGGATCACAAAAGGATAATGTTATAAATAGCGTTAATGAGATAATAAAGTGTGATGACAAAAGAATATATAATATGAAGTAATACATCGTATTTAATGGTTTTTTTGAGCGAGGATAAAGAATATGTAATAACTATTAAAATAATAAGTATGAATAGATAAATTATAAGTAAAATGTGAATGTGTAAGTAAATGTCATGGAAGATGTCAATATTTAAGAATGATAGCATATGATAACAACATCTAAGCATAATGATGGTAGAGTGGAAGTACTCGCCTATGATCTTCAATCTTCAACACAAATAACCTCCACATAACGAGAGATGAGCAACAGTAGAATATGTTATTCCACCAAATCAAATAATGCAATGTGATACAAGAGAGGTCTTGCTAATAAATGCAAAATGACATGTGAAGGAATAGACAAGATGGCAACAAGTATCTTAATCTATGTAATGAGACAAAAAAAGGTGTTGACTTAGGTATCTAGAAGTCATAGCCATGTGATAAGATAAGATCATGTGACAACTTATCAATCTGCTAGAAGGATATGTAGGACCTAAGCAAACCTAAGTCATGTGAATAAGTCCTCATCTAGGAACTAGCAAAAAGCACTAGGTACAAGACTTTACTAGGTCTAGAACCTTATTCACACTAACAACCCCTTAAGTACATCTTATGGAGTAAAAAAAAATGCAAAGATTCAGAAGATGGATCCCTATAATAAGGCATGATGAGGTACTCATGTACAAATGCAATTTAATCTCTTATAAAAAGAGAAAAGGAGAAAAACCTTGTGACAAAAAACTCCTCTTTTAAAGAGGAAAATTTTGAAATGATGAAATAAAAAGTGAAGGAGGAATCATCAAAAACCTCCAAAGACAACTTCCTTCACTCCTAACATCAATTGCAACTAAAGCTAGCGAGGTGATGCCAAAGGTTTAGTGAAGATGTCTACAAATTTTTTCTTTGTAGGCAAATACTACAAAGTGAGAACACTATATTGGATGAGTTGCCTAAAGAAGTGAATGTGGATCTCAAAATGCTTGGTACAATGATACTCCATTATGTTGCGATAAATGTGCATGACTCTTTGATTAAAGAATAGTGGGATGATTAGAAGGAAAGTTGAACTTAGTCATCAACTGTCAAAGCCAAAGAACCTCTTGGCTAGCCAAGATTGCACCTCAATAGTCAACTTCAGTCAATGATAATGCATTAACAAGTTGCTTCTTGCAAGACTAGGCAATCAAATTGGAACCAAGGCAAAGACAAATCCAGAAGTAGACATTCGATCATAGACATCACCAGTCAAATCTTAGTTTTAGAATGTTAGAGTTTAAGGCAATGATGTATGATCTAGCATCAAATTTAAACAACTACATACTTGTACTTAGTTTAGACCGTTTAGAGTTAGAGTATCTACAATTCCACTTAGTGTTATTATAGATTTCAAGTAGTAAGATAGAAAGTCGAATATAATTGATTTAGTAGAGCAAAAATAGCAACCCATTACCATAAGACATTCTTGATCTTTAAAGAAGTTGTACACCTAACTAAACAAACATTTTGATAATAAACATGAAAAAATGAAAAAAAAATCTTGCTAATATTAATATATCATTTTGAACTAAATTAAAAAATCTTGCTAATATAATATATCCTTTTGAGCTAAATTACTAACTCAATTTCTTCCATTGAAAGAACTCATGCTCCACTAATCAAACAAGCTTCAAATCCTTTCTTAAAGGGTTTGTATTTTAAATATTTTGTATAGTACAAGAGGCAGATTATTCACTTAAATAAGGCGGTCACACCAAACGGAAAATGTGGGAAATCAAAAACCATATCTAAAGGTGGTGACGCAATACTAAGACGATTTAAAGATCCTTTCCCAAGTTTTCTAAATGCTGTTAAAGAAGGTATCAAAAGATCTCACAACCATTGATGTGGAAAGAACTCTTTAAATAATTATTCCAATGTCTTAAAGATATTTATTAACATAAGAGTCTCTTATATGATGATGCCAGGCTGAAACAAAATGAAAAGGTCTATGAAACGATGCTCATTGGTGAAAGAATGGCCCCCAATTCTCTGAGCAGTTTGCTGGCAAAAAGTAAAGCAACCTGAAAACTCAAAGCTATAGATACCTTAAAAGAAGGGATTTATGGTACCCCACCACATGAGAAGTATTGCGTGCAAAAGATGAATGAACAGAGATAGTTCGTTTGCAGAAAGATGATATATGAATGTCAAGTGAAGTGTAGGCCAAGTATGCCTATCAAGAGGAGTTGCAAGAGAATTTAAGTGCCCACAGATAAGTAGGACGGCATGAAGATCTTGGATTGAAATTGCCAAGAGTCAGCATCAAAGGAAATGATTTTAAATCTAATATTTTTTTTTTCTTTTAATTCTTATCTTTCTGATGATAGATCATGGAAGGTGGTTCGATATAACAACAATATGTTGACGCAAAAATCTTTAACACAATCAATTTTAAAAACAATATATAACAACAATATAAAGTATGAAAAATTGATATCATTAAAACATGAACAATGGATAGATTGTTTATTTTGTAGACCATTTAAAACTTCTCACCTTTAGACATTTATCAACCAGCACATGCTTTACAATTGAATAAGAAACAGCTTCTAAGATTGTTTATTTTGTAGAACATATAAAATTTCGTTTTTAGACATTATCAACCAATTCAGGGGTTGCAATTCAACAAGAAACAACATCTTAGAAGGTATAACTAGATCCTATAAGAGGAGGAGTCATTTTGGAGTAACTTACAATGAGGTCATTTGTTGCTGGTTCCTTAGATCTCCAAAGAAAAGCCCAGGTGGGTAAAGGAAGGCCACCCATCAAACATCCAGCTTGCAGAATAGCCTGCAATGGAACCCAATTAAAGCTGACTGGATGGTTCATAGGGACTCCCACTGCCAATCAAAGGTTGTAAATATCTAAGTTCTTTAAAAAGAACATTGAAACTTTAAAATATTACTTTCTTTTAAGTCTTAATTATTTAAAATTTTAAGTCTTAATTATTTGTTTTTAAAGTAAAAATATAATAGTACATAATTCAAAAGACTAGTGAATTTGACGGACTTAGCTATTGAGTGGAAGGTTATTTGTGGTTTAGATGTATACTTACTCAAATTGTTGCAATCCATTATATAAAGGCAAAGATGCCTACATCTATTTATGTTGACTTATCTCCATAAAAATGGATGATTTTATAATACATTTTTTATTCAATTAATATAGTTAAATTCAAAAATAATTTTAAAATTAAAATTTTCACAATATAAATTTTGTGTAGAAGTTTTTAAAAATTGTAGATGATGGTTTGCATCTAAGCATGGAATAACTCCTAATGATGAAAATTATATATCTTTTTAGACAAACATTGATTAGGGTGGATTGGACCCCAAATGGAAGTTTTTGATAGTTTCTTATGTAATCTTATGTTTATTATAGAAAAAATATAGAGAATTTTTGGACCTTTTGAAATTAGATATCTTTTGTATTTAAAATTTTGTTACGGGTAAATTAGACTTTGAATAAAAATATTGGATCCTTCTAGTTATATGTGTTTTTATTAAATAAACTTACAAGGAAGTTTTGGTCCTGTTTTGAAGTGATGTTAATTTCATTCCACAAGTTTTATATACAAGTTCTAAACTATCCTAGATGTGATTTTTTGGCTCATGAATATGTTTTTTATATACAATAGCAGCAAAACAAGGGTGTTGTCCCTTACACAACCACAACCCATAGGCATCAATAGAGATCGACAACACACTAACAACAAAGGTGTTGACTATTACAAGGATAGGTCATAAATGAAACACTAGCACAAAAGCTAGCAGCCCACTTAAAGAGTGGGTAGACAACTCACCCACAGCATGGGGAGCAGGATGAGAGACTAAAGAATGATTTTTCCTATGTCATAGGATAACCATTTAGGCGATACTATCACTAGGATCTCCACCACAAGGGCATGAGGTCTTCATTGAAAAGGCAATACAATACCACGTGCATTCATTTTGGGGGGTTTAAAATGGGCAAAAAAGGGGGCAACATATTGCCTAAATAGGGGGGAGGGGGGTTTTTTGGGGGAAGGGGTGGGGGTTTATATAGGAAAATGAGTGAAGGAGGTACTGGGTGGGTATTGGAGGGGTGCCAAAAAAGGAGTTTGGGGCAATATTTTTTTAAAATAAGGGGATTCTTTAGTATACCACGAATGCACATGTTATGATTCAGGTTCACTAAGAGAAACCCCTATGCACAAGGGGGAGCAAGTGGTGAAACCCTTTTAGAGACATTTTCAGCACAAGGGGTAGAGTGTTGAGAAAACTACACATTGTCAGTTGAAGATTGGAGCAGTACAGGAGTAGAATACAGAGAAGGGTCCATACAGCCAGAAGGAGTTGCGTTAGTAGCGAGAGGAGTAGGATTCATATGGATTGAGGAGGCCGGATCTACAATAGAAGCATCATCTAGAGGAGAGTCATCATTAGCATATGATGTGTCATTAGAAGAAAAATTGGAAGCTAGGACAGTCAAATAAATATCATCAGTATCCTTCCACCAAGTGGCAACGCCTCTACACTGCGAAAGTGAATAATTTATTGCTAGGTGATCAGTAGAGAAGCATCAGTGACCTCAAAATGGGAGACCTATCCCCCACCATGAGAAGCACATCTCTCTAAAGAGGAGTGGAGATATCAATTTCAACCAAAATTCTAATGAATATGTTATTAATGAACACAAATAAATTAGAGATTCAATGAGGTTTTTAATTTAATAATACATTGAATTTTCCATGTACCAAATAGGAGGGTATGTGCACCAAGTTATGAACCAAAAAGGGGGGTATAAGTGGACACATTTTTTCTGAAATTGGGTAAACCTGAACTTGGAACAGACATTTGAAGGTCATGCACTCAAAATAAGATGTGTAAAAAATAAATATTGTATTACTCTGAATCTAGTTTCTAAAATACTAATTTTTTAAAAAAACCAATAAGATTAAGAGGGTCAAACCTCGCACGCACATAAACTTGTTCCTGATTTTTTCAGAAAAACATAACATAGTTATTTCTGTGCGCTATACAAAAGATATAGTTATATTCATTATTTTTCAAATCCCTTGGTAGTATGATAGGTAAGAGTGAGATCTAAAAGTTGTGTATTTTTTGTGATTTTTTGATGAGTATTTTTTTCTGTCATTTTGTGAAGTGACCGATCCTGAAAATTTGGTACATGTTCGTGCACTGGGCATAACTTGCATCAAAATAATTAAAAATGAAAAAAAAAAAAAATTAAGTGTATAGAATCAAGTGTAGAACAATAATATGTAATTTATTTGTAATTTGGTTAATTATATCAAAAGTTATTAAAAAAATGGTAGACATATGTCTGTGAGGACTGCCAAGACATTGGTAAAGAAAATTAAAGTTTACTATGCTAATGTTGTCCAAAAATAGAAAACATTATATGGTTAGAAAGTTAAGAAGATGTATGAGATTATGAAGAAAATTATAGAGATACCCTAGTGACAAATTCCAAACCTGATGAAGATAAAGTTGAGAATTCATCTTACAAGATAAAAAAAAGTCTAAAATAACAAAAATGGAGGGAAAATGAGCCTCCAAGCCTTTGGGTCATTTTCCAAGCCTCTTCCCAAGCCATAACCCGGGGTAAAAGCACAATAATCTGTCACCTTTTAGGACAACTTATCAGCACAGCTGAATTTTAGTATTTCTAACTAAAAATTAATTTTGGCCAAACATATGGTCTAGCTAGATTCATTATAGTTAAGTT
>MU224740.1:2547687-2569014 GCA_018584345.1 Thuja plicata
AATGGCTCATTTAGCCTTACATCAATGGACTCAATACATCACACATGACCTTATGAAATAAAGTGAAATTTTCCTTCTTTGGAACCTCTTGGATCTTTTCCTTGTAAATAGGTGCTCCTGCACCAGACCCTAAGGAGTGTTGGTCCTAGAGAAGTTGCAGATTTGTTGGAGAAGTGCAAGGGTATTATAGCATACAGTAGTAATGAGTCCTTACCACCCAAGAGGGAAATAATTCATTGTATTGACTTAATACCAAGGGCTACACTACCTAACAAGCCTTCTTATAAACTTACACCAGAAAAAAAAATGCAGAGGTTGCTAGACAAATACAAGGAATCTTAGAGAAGGGATTCATAAGAAAGAGTATCAGCCCTTGTTCTGTACTAGTAGTACTTGCACCTAAAAAGGAAGGTACTTGGAGGTTGTGTACTGACTCCAGTGATGACATGTAACTAATTGAATGTTTGATAATGTTAAGTTGAAGATAATGCAAAGCATTAAATCAGTTAATGGTTTGTATTTTCATTTATGTCAACTTGATATCATGTGTACGGTCGTGTACATAATGCCAAATAATTCAGAGAATCAATAGAACAAATGCTATGCTTTTAGTAATGCATAAATGTCAACTATTCACTAAGTGCCAGATAACACTGACGGAGTGCACACCATTGGTAAAAGCAAAGAAGAAAAGTCACAGTGATACCCGATGAGCATAAGACAGTGTTTCTTGATGAAGAAAAACCACAGGATGTCCGACGAGTAAAAATATAATGATGCCCGATGGACAGAGATCCCAAAGCTAACTAGAGTCATGTCGACGGAACTGTCAGTTGTCACTGACAACTAACTGAAGAATTGACCGACAGAACAGAGAGTTCAGAAAATGACAAAATATCTAGCTGGCAAGAGCTAAAGATAGACTTAACTGGTTGTTTTATTTATTTTATTTGACCATAGTTAAGTAATTGATTTAAAGAATATTAGTATAGTTGGCAAGAAGATAACTATGAGATAAATTAGGAGTTATTCTTTAAATCAAATTGGCTGGATTGTTTTTCACGCCAAGAATCAAGAATCAAGAAACAGTGAATATTATGTCTATATAAGAGACAAGCTTAATTCATTTTTGTAACATCACATTCATGAAAAAGGGATTAAGGGGAGTGAATAAAAAGAGGATGTTGAAGAGAAACTGATGAAGAAGAACTTCATACAGTCCTGATCAATTAAGCTGAAGGAGAGCTAAAGAATTCTGTAGACACCGATGAAAAGTAAAGCACAGCATCATAGAGTAGAAAGTGTGGAGCACAAAGAATTGAATTGATACATTGATCAAAGAGGTAATTTACTTAAATAGATCTGAAAATCTACAATTCAAAGTTGCATTAGAAATAGGTCATAGTGCTTCAGTTTAACCATTGAAGCATCAAGTCTCTTAACAGAGCAGGACTTAACAGTCTTCTATATATTGAGGTACATCCCAAGGAGTGCCAAAAAGGTTGATTCATGAAAGTAACATTGGGTTTTCCCGATACCTATTGACAGCCTAAGAAGGAGGCTGATTCAAGGATGGTATCAATAGATGCCTAATACTAAGTGACAACCTCTATGTATAAAATCCTCTAACAAAGTCACACTTAACAGTGTGTTTGTAACCTTTAACAAGTTTGTCTCCTAACAGGGCTCACTTTAGAAGAGTGAAAATTTGGGGTACCGGTCCCAGTAGTTTTTCACTTAACAGGGTTTCCATGTAAAAATTCACGTGTTATGTGTGTATGATTCATTTCTTTATTGTTTTGTATCTGACATAGTTAACACTGGGTTGATCGGTATACTCTGCTTATTCATTGAGTTTTGGTAAATAGTTATACTACTTATCAGTAATCAAGGAGAATAAGGACAGACAAGGAAAACCGACAGACAGTTATTCATTATAAGTATTTCATGGCATGCATTTTGAAGGGACTTAATAATCTGAGGTTTATTTGATTGGTGGTTAATGTTTGAAGGATAAATTTTTGAGGCCACTGATTCACCCCCCCCCCTCTCAGTTATTACTAACATCCAGGGCTATCAACAGGATCACCATTAGATATAGGTTCCCAATTCCAAGAATACATGACCTTATGGATTGTTTGGGTGGGGTTACACACTATTCCAAAAATTTATCTAAAAAGTGGGTATCACCATATAAGGATTAGAGAGGGGGATTAATGGAAGTTAGCATTCAAGACTAATGAAGGCTTATTTGAGTGGGTAGTCATGCCATTTGGATTATCCAATGCCCCAAGCACTTTTATTTGTTTGATGAATGAAGTTTTGCAACCCTTTCTTCATAAATTAGACCATTTAAAACTTCTTACCTTTAGACATTATCAACCAGCACATGTTTTACAATTGAATAGGAAATAACATCTAAGATTGTTTATTTTGTAGAACATATAAAATTTCATTTTTAGACATTATCAACCAATTCACGGTTTGCAATTCAACAAGAAACAACATCTTAGAAGGTATAACTAGATCCTATAAGAGGAGGAGTCATTTTGGAGTAACTTACAATGAGGTTATTTGTTATTGGTTCCTTAGATCTCCAAAGAAAAGCCCAAGTGGGTAAAGGAAGGCCACCCATCAAACATCCAACTTGCAGCATAGCCTGCAATGGAACCCAATTAAAGCTGACTGGATGGTTCATAGGGACTCCAATTGCAAATCAAAGATTGTAAATATCTAAGTTCTTGAAAAAGCACATTAAATTTTTAAAATATTACTTTCTTCTTAATTATTTGTTTTTAAATTAAAAATATAATAGTACATAATTCAAAAGATGAGTGAATTTGACGAACTTAGCTATTGAGTGACTTAGCTATTGAGTGGAAGGTTACTTGTAGTTTAAATTTTTTCCTTACTCAAATTGTTGTAATTCATTATATAAAGACATAGATGCCTACATATATGTATATCAACTTGTCTCCATAAAAAATGGATGATTTTATAATACATTTTTTATTCAATTAATATAGTTAAATTCAAAAATAATTTTAAAATTAAATTTTTCACAATATTAATTTTATGAAGAAGTTTTTAAAATTTGTAGATGATGGTTTGAATCTAAGCATGGAATAAATCCTAATGACAAAAATTTTATATCCTTTTAGACAAACATTGATTAGGGTGGATTAGACCCCAAATGGAAGTTTTCGATCCTTTCTTATGTAATCTTATGTTTATTATAGAAAAATTATAGAGAATTTTTGGACCTTTTGAAATTAGATATCTTTTGTATTCAAAATTTTGTTACGGATAAATTAGACTTGGAAAAAAATATTGGATCCTTCTAGTTATATGTGTTATTATAAATCAACTTACAAGGAACTAGTTTTGGTTCTATTTTGAAGTGATGTTACTTTCATTCCACAAGTTTTATAAACAAGTTCTAAAATATCCTAGATGTGATTTTTTGGCTCATGAATATGTTTTTGATATAAAATAGCAGCAAAACAAGGGTGTTGTCCCTTATACAACCACAACCCATAGGCATCAAAAGAGATCGACAACACACTAACAACAAAGGTGCTAACTATTACAAGGATAGGCCATAAATGACACACTAGCAGAAAAGCTAGTAGCCCACCTAAAGAGTGGGTAGACAACTCCCCACAGTATGGGGAGGAGGATGAGAGACTAAAGAATGAGTTTTCCTATATCGTAGGATAACTTGTCCACGTGATACTATCACTAGCATCTCCACCACAAGGGCATGGGGTCTTCATTGAAAAGGCAATGCAATACTATGTGCATTCATATTGAGGGTTTTAAAATGGGCAAAAAAATGGAAAATATATTGTCTAAATAGGGGGGTGGGGTTTTTGTGGGAAGGNGGTGGGGGTTTATATAGGAAAATGAGTGAAGAGGGTAGTGGGTGGGTATTGGAGGGGTGCTAAAAAGGAATTTGGGGCAATATTTGTTTAAAATAGGGGGATTATTTAGTACGCCATGAACACACATGCTATGATTCAGGTTCACTAAGTGAAGCCCCAATGCACAAGGGGGAGAAAGTGGTGAGACCCTTTTAGAGATATTTTCAGCACAAGGGGTAGAGTGTTGAGAAGGCTACATATTGTTAGTTGAAGATACTGGAGAAGTACATGAGCAGAAGACAGAGAAGGGCTACACAACCAGAAGGAGTTACGTCAGTAGAGAGAGGAGGAGGTAGATTCATAGGGATTGAGGAGGCTAGATATGCAACAGAAGCATCATCCAAAGGGGAGTCATCATTAGTATATGATGTGTCATTAGCAAAAAAATTGGAAGCGAGGATAGTCAAATGAATATCATTAGTGTCCTTCCACCAAGTGGCAACGCCTCTACACAGTGAGAGTGAACAATTTGTTTCTAGGTGATTAATAGAGAAGCATCATTGAAATCAAAATGGGAGGCCCTAGTAATCCACCGATTGAGTCCATGGCATATCCCCTACCATGAGAAGCACCTCCTAGAATAGGTGTGGTGATATCAATTTAAACCAAAGTTATAATGAATATGTTATTAATGAACACATTAATAAATTAGAGATTCAATGAGGTTTTTGATTTAATAACACATTGAACTTTCCATATGCCAAATAGGACTTAAATTCGAGATGTGACACCTATACATTTTTTTTCTTGAACTTCTACTCTACTCTCCCTCTATATGATTTGGATTGTGATTGGTTTGGAAATCAATTCATAAGAGGATTAAAGTGCCCAACATGAACATTCATCTCAACAAGTTTGTAAATTCAACATTGACGACTCAATAATCATATCATATAAACACTACATTTATATTCAATAGTTTTGAGGTTTTTTTTATTAAGGTAAGTTGGAAACAAGGGTCTTGAAAATGGTTTGAGGTTGTTACTAAAGAGGGTCACTTCCAAAAATGTCAATTGAGAGAACTAGTGAAAATTGGTGAATAGTCAAATAATATGAGCATTGCCAAGGGATTAAGCCTAGATCACTCTTGAATATCCACCACTCTTAATCTATAGAAAATTAAATGACTTAGAGGAGCCAATTAATCAATTTAGTTGTGATATTTAATTTATGCATTAGCAGGATGAAACTATATTTATGGCAATTACATTGACATATAAGGTAACACATGCACCAATACTTTTGGCAATATATAATCATGACTTTTAGGTACAATTCCTTAGTATGATGTGGTAGTATCACACATCTTTTCAATATGAAAATAATTTACATAACATTTAATTATTACTGACATTTTATACATAAAAGATCATTAAGAAAATGTCAACTTGTGGAAAGCAATCATGATATAGACCACTTGATTACTAAAATAGTCAAAATCTCCATCAAAATTAAATTTCTAAATAATATTTAGATTTTAAAAAAAAATCTAGCTACTTATAAACAATGTGTTGGGTATATAATTAGGGATAGAATTTCCCAAATTCATAATGAATGAGCTCCATGTACAAGAAAAAATTCTAATTTTAAGCATTCATGCTATGATGCGTTGTCTAGGTAATTGGGGATAGAATATCATATATGGATAATACTTATAATCCAATTAGGCCAATCAATCAGTACATGAATAAAAAAGTTTACAAATCAGCAAGCATGACTTTGTGATTCGTGTTTGCATGTTGATATATTAGATGATCCTAGTCATATGAATTTCAGGGAATAAATACCAAATTTTAGAAGTTATCTATCAAGGTGACTAGTTGAAAGAAGTGAAAATCCTCACAAAGTTACTCCATATAACTAATGCTAACTATGAATGATTTAGATCACAAAGTTACTCCATATACCAAATGCTAACTATGAATGATGATGTAATCTACCTATGTGCCTCAACTTCTTTTTTATTTTCTTAAACATTGTCGATGCTACTTTCCCTACTTTTTCGATCCTTCCATCAGTTGAGAAAATTTTAGAAGTTATCTATCAAGGTGACTAGTTGAAAGAAGTGAAAATCCTCATAAAGTTACTCCATATAACTAATGCTAACTATGAATGATTTAGATCACAAAGTTACTCCATATACCAAATGTTAACTATGAATGATGATGTAATCTGCCTATGCGCCTCAACTTCTTTTTTATTTTCTTAAACATTGTCGATGCTACTTTCCCTACTTTTCCGATCCTTCCATTAGTTGAGAAAATTTTGGCTACCTGAAATTGAGTGTGAGACAAATTTCTGGTTAAAGGTTTCTCCTCAAGAGAAGCCTATCGGCTAATGAATGATTTAGATCAAACAAAAATTAACCCACACTAACAATAATAATGAATCCATCTAGGATAATAATTATAAATATAAAGTTTATTGTTTATGGAAATATGATTATTGGGGTACAAAGTCCTTTGGTTTATATGTTATCATCATCCATCTCTTTCAGACTATCATGGTTTGACTTGTCTAGACCATCTTTTTCTATTTTTTTCTTATGAATTTTATCAACATATATGAGTCAATGGTCATAGAAAAATAACTACTTGGAGTTCAATTGGTAACTAATGTTATAATTTTAAGAAATATCCTTAGACATAATTGGATATAGATAAATTTAAAATAGACTTTTTTTTATCATATATTGTGTCCCAACGTTAAGATAAATAGTTATAATATAATTAATTGGAGCTTCTTATATAAATAACCCCACTTAATTCATGAGGTGGATCGTGAAATTATCGATCTAAATAAAATATTTTTTCATAATTAATGATTAGCTTTCTAGCTTACTTATTTTTAAGTGTGTATTTGATTTGTATGTTAATAATCTAAATAAGATAGATGGTGAATTCCCGAATCTAACTCAAATATCTTCTCACAAAAATTAAACATTGCAAAAAATTCCATATGGCAGCCTCATTTAACAGGCCATTCCAATAACTTTCATAATTAGCCAATTTTAGAGTTTCAACAAGGTATTTGATTGAAGCACAAAAGGAAATAGAAAAGCAACCAAAGGCACATTGAGAACACTATTAACCCATTTAAGAGACTCTCAAATCAACTTAAAATTTTTTAAAAAATATAAATCCCTAATAGATGCAACCAAAAAAATCACTATTGAGGACTTCCAAACATAATAATATCATTCACAAACAACATAAATTGTAAAGGGGTTCTTTTGAATTGTACTTAGTTACATCAATAAAGGAAGCATATGAATATTAGAATTTAATGGGATAAGGTAGAGAAGTATCATTATTTCTTAGGTATTTGGGCATTGTATTGAAGATAAAATAAATCTTTATAATCCAAGGAGATAATAGCATAAGGAAGGGATGTCACCTTACTATTCTACATTCTTCTCTCATTTTGGGGTTCTCTTATTCAAAGGTTCTCTATACGTCATTTTTGTAGTTGTCATGCTTTCTATTTACATGATATAATATTGGCTATGAATTTTTCACTCTAACAAAAAAATAAAGATAATTAAGGTATTTTTATGCATATTTTCATTAGAGATAACAAATTATTTAGCCAAATTGTGGCTCAAATAGATATGATTCATTTTTGTAAATCAAGTTGCTAAACACAAATATATTGAGAGGGGGATGATTGGTATATGTCAATTTCACTTTAAATCAACATTAATTATCAATAATAACTTGTCAAATCATCATAGAAACTTCTAATAAAAACATAAGCACACATCAACAAAATAGAACACTAGATTTATATGTAAACTCAAAAGGGAAAAATCACAGTGAGAATAGTTTTGTTGGAAGGAGGGAACACTAAGAGTGAGGGTGAATCAGCGTTCTACAAATTTTAACTTCAATATTCAGATTCACAACCCACTTATTGCATGAAAAGAAAAGTAAAGTGCAAGAACATAAATCATATAAGCATCACACCATAACTCATGGATTTTTATCGTGGAAACCCTGTTATGGGAAAAACCATGGTGGGGATGGAAGCCACAAGACTATACTCTGTGAAATATTGTCTTTGTTGGTTTACCCTACCAATGATAGTTTACTAAGAGGGGGGTGAATCGGAAAATATTGAAACTTAACACTTTAAAACTAAACCTCTGATTCAACTCAATGATTCAAATAATAGCAGCAACTGAAACTTGTAAACACTTCACACACTTGATAAACAACATATAACATAAGGAAAAAAACATTCACAGTTATCAAGCATTACATGTAACACCATATTTAACAAGGAAACTCAATTTGAGAAAAACCTCTGTGGGAATTGTCACCCACAAAAAGAAATACTCTTCTGAAGTGTGCTCGGTTAAGAGCCAACCCGGTTAAAGATTACAATGCACATTTGTTAGATGAGACCCTCTTAGGGGATTTACCTTAGATCTATTAAGATCTTCACCCTGTTAGAAGTGTCCTGGTCATAGAGCTTAAATATTCATCCTAGAATGTTACCTTTTACAAGGATTTACAAAAATACTTATTAGGTCCACTTGGTTAAGAGATTTTTTGATACAAATATTAATAAGCAACAATGTACTGATTTAGTTATGTTATTTCCCTTTACAAATTTGCATTCGTCGCTCTTGTCTCTTCTAAAATATTTTTCTTCTCAATCGACATTTCTTCAATTGTCAACAGGAAATTAAATTGACTTAAATCTCATGCGTATAAATGTAATAATTTTTTTGAATAAACGAATATAGAGTAGGACAACATTTAAATTATAATAAACCCAACTATGAATGAGTGCAATTTTTTCAATATAGTAAATAATGATTTATACAATATGATAATTTTAATGGTTTAATAATATTCTTAATAAATTATATTATGTTCAGAATATAATGAAATAATATTAGAAAAGAGCATTGAATCTCAACCACCAAATTATATTCAATTTGGGAGATTACTATTAGTTTATATTTAGAAGAAAATATTTTATGTTATTTTTTATGTAAAAATAATAATAAATAATTAAGGAAACTATATAGAAAAAGTACAAAGTATGAGTCATTTGTAATGAGAGTATAGTTAAATGGGAACGGTAATCTAACATTTAGAAATATAGAACAACCAACTATTATTATTAAATATGATACATTGAATATTAAAAGGATTTTTCAATTTTAGTTAGATTTGAAACAAACAAATGTATTATAGTATAGGGAAACTTGTCACAACTGAGAAGTGAAGTAATGATGTCATGTGTCCCCTACCTTCTTTAGGTTTTACATAATATTTGAAAGAGGCATAGTGTTTATGCAACAACGTAGATAATTATAATGTGATTTTTGATAGGTAAATTTGGGATTTTATTTGGCTATTCAAGTATAGTGTCCCTATTAGACATGTCCTACATAAATATAATATTGAGAGTTGCAATAATAAAAGAAAAATAACACAGTATTGCATGATAAAATGCAACTATAGATGAGTTTAAGTATATATTACTTAAAGAGGGGAAGGAGGTGACCAACATTAAGCATAGAAATTCAACATTATTTTGGATAACCTACTACATCCCCAATCAATTGAAATCAAACATAAAGTTATAATTTTCATGGTCTCAATCACCACAAGTAATATTAGAGCATACAACCTCTCTTTGACAATATGTGAAGACCTTGTCCATCCTAAATCTTTACTCACATATACTTTGCATTCGTTTGTAACATGTCCATTACATTTATAACATCCACACTAGAGTTTCTATTAGTTTATCTACCACAATGGTCATGCCCTTAATCCACAAAGGAATTTGAAACCAATTAAGAAGCCTTCTACTTTCCATTGAGGCCAAAAAAATCTTTTTTTTCATTCTATGAATCTTCTCTCACTACTAACATATATCATATTTTTATAGAAGTCATCAAAGTCCAATTCTATAATCTTGACTATAGGAATAAGTTATTATTTAATGGCCTAAAAATTTTTAATCATACAAAACCTTTCTCTCAACTTTATAAATAAGCAAATAAGAGTGTAGCAATAACAACATTCTAAAACCCTACCTAAGTAGAGGGAGATAAAATATAAATAAATGAGAAACATTCTCAAATATGAGTCTTCATA
This sequence comes from Thuja plicata, assembly GCA_018584345.1. Classification (NCBI taxonomy): domain Eukaryota; kingdom Viridiplantae; phylum Streptophyta; class Pinopsida; order Cupressales; family Cupressaceae; genus Thuja; species Thuja plicata. The sequence continues at coordinate 2,557,730 of MU224740.1, forward strand.
ACAAGGGTAATAAAGTAACCATGTACAATAATGGAGTATCTTCTAAAAGAATGATATGTGCCTTCTTATAATAAATTAATCTAATACAAAATACAAAGGAATTATATATGCAAAAAATAAAAGAGAGTAATTGTATTATATTAAGAGATCATAATTGCATTACATGTCATAAGCCTCTTTGAGGGGGAAACATTAACCTCCTTTGAAAAATCTCAATATAAATAAATTTATAGTACCTTTACATTATTTTCTATATCATATTTATACTAATTCTACTTAAGCTAACTGTTGAGTGTTGTTTTTACACAAGTCAATATCTAGGATCTCAAGATTTGATTTCCTCTCTTGAAATAATAACGAAGTTATTCCCAAGGTTCTTCGGGGTCATGGTACAACCTACTTAGTAACTTAGTTGAAGATAAATGTGAATGTTCACGAGGAGGCATCTGTTGGTACTTTCAAGATGTCAAACTGTAAAACAACTTTAGTACTTTTTTGGTATTTTCTGATTTATCAAAGATTGTAGTTTTTTTTTTTATTAGTTAAAAAAAACTACAATCTTTGATAAATCAGAAAATATAAAAAAAGTACTAAAGTTGTTTTGCAGTTTGACGTCTTGAAAGTACCAGCAAATGCCTCCTCATGAACATTCACATTTATCTTCAACTGAGTTTAAAACTAATGATGGTTTCGATTGCTTTCAGATTTACGATAGAAATTTAAAAGAGTAGGGTAACAAGGATGAAGAAAATTGCTGAAAATGAAATTCTAATGGGCATAAACTATTGTTGATCCTTCCTTGTGAATAGAATGATGGAGAGATTTGTAACAAACCCACTAAGTATAAATTAGACCACGTCACAATTATATACCCAATGGATGCAATCATTTGGAGAGGAAACATATTTATGCATGCAAGATTTTCAAAGTCTATCAAATCATGAAGCCATCAAGATGTGCGCACACACAAGACGGATTTATCGTTGAGCCCAAAAGATGATCTTTCCCATATATTTGTCACAGCAAGGTAGATGAACAATATCAAACTCCAATTTAATGAATCACAGATTCGAGAAACAATAAACATAGTTGGCTCTTTGAAAAGAATGAATAAGCATACACACATTCATCAATTTTTCATAGATAACAGAAAAACATCAGACCATGAATGAAGCACCAATTTTAGATCTTTATTGAATCAAGAATCCGACCTTAATACATTGTTTTTTATTACAATATATAGATTTCTGATCTACAAACTCTAAACCCCAAAACTAGGTCATCAAAGGCTCTAAAAATAATGAAAACAAACTAAAACTAAAGCTTCTTGAAAGAAACTATTGCTAAACTGATACTAAACTACTTGCATGGATCTTTGATCCATTTACAATCAGCTTGTTCATGAAAATAGGGTGAAACTCGTTAAGAAAAAAGAAAGAGAGGAGCTGGAGTTCTCTTGTTTGTAACTGGATTCTTCTTCTTGATCTCTGAGTTCTCCCTTGGAATATTCATCTAGGGTTCTCTCTGAGGTGGGAACTGATAGAAGACCCTTAATTATTGCAAAAGGAACTCCATTTATGCATCCATCTGATCTGAAGTTCTATTTTCATGCAAAAAGGTGATCACGCTGGAATGGACAAGAATCTAGACCCCAATCTCTGCCCCAAAATTTTCCAAGTGCAAATTTGACTAAGTGTTGAACCAAAATTTGGGACCCCCAAAATTTTGCACTTTCAGAGGCTGAAAGGCCAAAAAACTAGCCTTGGAAAAATGGCTAAGTATGGAAGACTTCACCCCTCCAAAAAATTACTAAGTTTGGATTGAGCAATCAATTTGGGAACTCTTCTGGATGAGCATCCCGCAACCTCTGCACTATTTCTTATACTTATTCATAGTTCATTTCTTTCCTTTTCACTTTGACAATGCTTCATTCTTTCTTTTCTCTGCAAATGGTTAATTCAGAAGCGAAGAACTTGATCTCTTCTTTGTGCTCGGACATCCTCTGCATATCCTCCTTTGAATAGAAAAGTTGGTGTAGGCCCTCTTTGGTGCTAACTCCTCCCAGAATATCTTTGAAATATTGTATCACCTCTTTGGTTGGGCGTAAAATTTGCTTTTCTTGGTCTCAGTATAAATCTAAGTCAATACCTATGAACAAGCTCTTTATTTCTTCTACCCACTCCATAATACCCTTATGCTTTTGATGTATATGGCCTAGAAATTTTTCGCAAACCTTAATTGGCTATGCTCTTATTCCAGGTGCCAAAATTGTCTAGCTTCGCACCTTCATATACCTTGACCAAGATTTTGAATCTTTGCTTCTTGATTGTCTTGAGGTCCTGGAGGATGATTTGTAATTTTGTCAATCTTGAATCTAACCATGTATCACTCTCCATCATTCTAATAGTTTAGTGGTTTCCACTAGGATAACTTTGAAAGGTCTAAAAATTAACTTGATAACCCCTTCTCCAAACTGTTCAAAATCATTCTTCCAATCAACACTTGCCTAAATGAAAGAGGGGGTTATACCTATCGGCAAGTCTGGAGTAGCTCTTTTCTCTAGTACGGCCTGTAATGAGGCCTCTGCAAAATTTGGGTCAATGGGACCCACCATCTTATGGATGAATTTCTTCAAAGCTTCTCTTGTTCATTCTCCCAGATCTACCTCTTCAAATGTATAATCCTCTGGGGTTATTTTTGCTTGAGATGTGTTGGTAGAAGGAAATGCTACTTGTTCCTTCCAACGACCCTTGGTGTCTTGAGTGACGTATGATATGGTTCTTGCTAGTATATTAGCCTCTACTTGATGGAAGGCCTTCCCTAAAAATGACATATTTGTGTCTTCTTCATCCTCTTCATCTGTGTAAGTTCTCTTTCATGGTTGAATCTCTTTAGTGAACCAATTAGGTTTACTAAAGGTGGTAACTGGGGTGATGTGGAGGAATTAAGCCAAACTTTGTGATCCAGGGGTCACCCCCTCCTCTTCATTTGACTCTTCCCCATGTTCACCTTCTTCCCTACTTTCTTCCTCATGCATTTATCCTTAACAGATTTCTTCCTCTCACTTCTCTTCTTCCCTTTTAGCCTCTTGTTCACCTTTATCTTTGCCTTCATCCCCAGAGGAACTAATTGATATTTTTGAATTAAGACCTATCATGGCTTCCAGTGTGGTTTTGAGGGGAGGTGTAGCTTCTGCACTTACCAACAATTGGGGGGTCGGGATAGAGGAAGGAAAAGGAACAGATGGTGGTGGAGTTGGAATTTTCATTGTATGTGGTGGAGTTGGTGTTGAACTTTCTCCCGCAGTCTTATCCCCTTCTATGTTCTGGGCAACACTAGCATCTTGAGTTTTTGCCCTTTGGCTAGTGCTAGAATCCACTCTCATGAGAGGCAAATTTAGTGCGGGGTTTGAGAATTGGTACGGAGGTGGAGTAAGGATCACCTAAGGATGGATGGGCGTGTGTGGCCCTATATTAAATGTTTCTATGGAGTCAGGTGTATCTTGTCCTGGGTCTACAAAACCCTCTAAGCCTTCAAAATCTGACATGAGGAACTCATACGAGCCAAGGGTATCTAGAGGATTGTCCTGCTCTGTTTGAGCCTTTGTCTACTTCTTTGTGATCTCCTTTTTTCTTAGAGAGGTTGTCCAAGATCTTTTCCTTTTTACTAAGGGCACATCCTCCAGTTCTGGTTCCTCTTGTAAAGTTTCTAATCGGGGAGAGGTAGAAGCTCTATTTCTTTTGTAAGTATTTTTCCCTTCTCCACTGGTAGAGGAAGACAGGTTGGAGGTGGAAGGGCCTTCTCCTTGGGTGGCATATGAAGGACTGATAGGAGGATCTATTTTCCCTATCATCCTGGTATTTAGGGCCTTATGCATGGGGTTGGAATCATATTCCACTACACGTTCATTCCCATATACTATTCCCAGATTTTGAGGTGGGACCTTCTTGAACTTGGGAACTATAGACCTCTCTCCATGTTTCTTATCTACCTTCTTGGGTGGATCCATTAGTGCCTTCATGGGAATAGGATCCATTTGATAAGGCTTGTTGATCCATTCCATAGTTGTTCTGACCACATGCCTTGCTTTGAATTCAATGTTGTCATTTTCTTCCTTATCTACCTCTGCATTCAAAATAGGCCTATTGTATATTTTATCAATAGTATAGATCAATTCCAACACATTATCTGAATCTTTGTCCCAAATGTTGGGGGGAATATTGACCTCTAAGCCCTCTTGTGCTAATGTGAGGGACATCTTGGAATAATCCATGATCCTTACTTTGTGGTCATTCACACAATTCATCCAATGATCTTCAATATATGGTTCATGGATGTAGAACTTGCCAATGATATGGTTGTATGTGTCTATGGGGTCGAATCAGGACCGGATGTTTTTATATAGTTGGAGTGGGCACTCATCCCACTCAAAGGCCAATGACTTGAAAATCTTCATGTCTTGGAGAGTGTAGGGGCCTATGGAAATGGGAAAGTCCCAACAATGCTTCTTCTTATGCTTGATATGTTCATATGCATCTGCAATCTGCCTATCCATTATTAGGATGATTACCCAATCAGATGGGTACCTGGGTAGTTTCTTCGGGTGCAGGGTAGATCATGTCATTCTGATGTACATGAAGTTTTTGAACTGTATGTAGTATGCCCCTATGGCCCTTATTTTGGCAGCGGGCTCTTCTGATAGTCTCTTTGCATAGTCACCCTCTACGGATCTAATGACCTTGAAGATGAAGGCATCGTTCACTATTCTATAATCTGGGCTATTTTCAGGCATGTCTATTTTTCTTACCAGTTGTGGATAGACAATGAAAGGCCATACATTCAGTTCACCAAATTCTCCCCATTTTGTGAGCCATGGATATTCTACTCATGCGGCCAACATGTACAATTTGTATGGTCATATAGAACTTGGGGTTGTGCTTTACCGTGGTCATTTGTTCATCCAGTTTATCACTTAGGATGGTGGCACAATCAAATCTAGCCTTGCGGTTCCTTATCTTCTCTATCAATAAGATCATCCTATTTTTGAGTTGGATGGACTGAGGTAGTCCATACACTCAACTTATCAATGTGACTGTTACTTAGATTTTGTCCTTTAAGTATCCCCTTCTGAGATCTATTCTATCTAGCTTGTTCTTGGGGAGAGGCTGCAGGAGGTATTCCTAATTGGAAATTTCATAGGCATCTTGTGTTTTGTTCCTAAACCATCACAACCCCTTCTCTATAAAGAAGTCATAGAATTTTTCCATGCCCTTCTGAAGATGGAAGACATATTCAATTTGTTTTGGCCTTAGGTCAATAACTATCTATCATTCTGTGTTTTTGACCACTCTCTCATCTAGTGCATATGATGACGTATACCTGATTGAATGTTTGATAATGTTAAGTTGAAGATAATGCAAGACATGAAATCAATTAATGTATTGTATTTTCATTGATGTCAACTTGATATCATCTGTATGGTCATGTACATAATGCCAAAGACTTCAGAGAATCAAAGGAACAAAGGTTATGCTTTCAACAATGCATAAAAATCAAGTATTCACTTAGTGACAAACAACACCGATGGAGTGCACACCGATGGTTAGAGAAAAGAAGAACAGTCACAATGATACCTGATGATCAGAAGCATAGTGTTTCCTGATGAAGCAAAGCCATAGTGATGCCCGACGAGCAAAGTCAGAAGGTTTCCCGATGATTAAAATTCCAATGATTCCCAACGGATGGAGATCACGAAGCTAACTGTAGTCTCACCGATGGAACTATCATTTTTCATTGACAACTAATTGTAGTGGTGACCGACGGAATAGAAAATTTAGAAAATGAAAAAATATCTAGCTGGCAGAGCTAAAAATAGACTTAACTGGTTGTCTACTTTGTTTTATTTGACCAGAGATAAGTGATTGATTTAAAGCTAATTTGTATAGTTGGCAAGAAGATATCTACGAGACAAATTAGGAGTTATGCTTTAAATCTAATTGGCTGGATTTTTTTTTCATGCCAAAAATCAAGAATCAGGAATCAAGAAACAATGAATATCATGCCTATATAAGAGACAAGCTTAATTCATTTAGGAATGGGATTAAGGGGAGTGAATAGAAAGAGGATGTTGAAGAGAAACTGATGAAGACCAACTTCATGCAGTCCTGATCAAACAAGCTGAAGGAAGAGCTAAGGAATTCTACACACACCAACGAATAGTGAGCACAACATCACGGAGCAGAAAGTATGGATCACAAAGGATTGAATTGATACATTGGTTAGAGAGGTAATGTACTTAAATAGATCTGAAAATCTGCAATTCAAAGTTACAATATGAACATGTCATAGTGTTTCAGTTTAACCATTGAAGCATCAAGTCTCTTAGTCGAGCGGGACTTAACAGTCTTCTATATATTGAGGTACATCCCAAGGAGTGCCAAAAAGGTTGATTTATGAAAGTAGCAATGGACTTACCCGATACCTATTGACAGTCTAAGAAGGAGGCTGATTCAAGGATGGTAGCAATAGATGCCCGATACTAAGTGACAACCTCTATGTATAAAATCCTCTAACAAGGTCGCACTTAACAGTGTGTTTGTAACCTTTAACAGGGTTGGCTCCTAACAGGGCTCACTTCAAAAGAGTGAAAATTTGGGGTACCAGTCCCAGTGGTTTTTCCCTTAACAGGGTTTCCATGTTAAAAATTCATGTGTTATGTTTGTATGATTCATTTCTTTACTATTTTGTATCTTACATAACTAATTCTGGATTGATCAGTATACTTTGCTTATTTACTGAGTTTCAGTAAATAGTTATACTTCTTATTGGTAATCAAGAAAGAATAAAGATTGACAGAGAAAATTGACAGATAGTTAATCATTATTAGTATTTGATGGCATGCATCTTGTAGGGACATAATAATATAAGGTTTATTGGTTGGTGGTTAAGTTTGAAGGATAAAATTTTCAAGCCACTGATTCACCCCCCCCTCTCAATTATTACTAACAGCATAGTGGTTGGCCAAAGTCATGATGAGTTCATAGGACATGACCAATACCAGGTGTGTTGCTACATTGACCAGGCCTGATAAGACCAAAGAGGTGTAGTCTTCAGTCCTTCCTGCTAGTTTACAAAACATTACTAGGAATTCATCCAAGTCCATGTTCTTGATGTTTGTATCGGTGATTTCCAGGTGTTTATTCCTGATCTTTTAAGGGGGGTGATTCCCCTTGAACAGGTACTTCATTGGCGATGTTGTCCACTTCTTAGGAATTCCTATGAAGAAACATGCAAGTATTAGTGTCTTTATTGAAAAACAACTACTAAAGCGAGAAAGAAACAAAACTCTAACTTAAGAAAACCAGAAGCAGATGGCTCTCAAGTAGCCAGAAATGAAATTTTGGCTCTTTTCATACTTTCAGGATTTCAGACTCCGAAGATAAGGACTTGCAGAGTGTGAAAACTGTGCGAAAATATCAGGGTACAAAAGCCCAAAATCTCAAAGAGACTCGGGGGCTGAATAAATGCTTTCGACCTTTCGGTGTGTTAAAGTCTGAAGTAAGTTTCGGTGTCCGAAAGACCAAAACCTCCAAGAGGGGTGACCTTGTCTTCGGGTTTTTCAACATTTCAACATTTTTAGATTTGTTGGTTGTGCAAAATGTCGAAAGTGCAAAACTTCACTTGGTAAAAAACTTCCAGTGAGGGGGTTTTCTTCGGCCTTTTGGAGGCCAAAAACCTGCGACTAGGTCGCAACACAAAAAAAACCCTAACCTAAAAAAAATGAAAATAAAAAAGGAGGGAGTGTGACCTGATCAGAGGTCCAGGGGTGTAAAATCCTAGGGACCTAGGAGGAAGCATGATCCAACCAGGCCGAAGACAAAACCCAAATAGACCCAAAAACAAAAACACAAAACTGAAGCAAAAAGGGGGAGGAAAACGACAAGGCCCTACCTACAAGGCATAAAGAAAGGGGGCAGAAGAGAAAGTTGTTGGGTACAAAAAGGGGCAACCAAAAATGAACAGTGAGGAAGAAGAATAGAGAGCGCATAAAGAGCTCTTGAAAAATACAGACAAAAAAACACAAGTGAGGAACAAAGTAACTCGGGCCACTTAAATAGCCCGCAGGGTGCCATCACCCCAATTCGGGGTTTCAGACACCAAAATGCTGAAATCGAGTGGCCTCCTCCCCTTTTAGTGTTTTAGAGGCCAAAACATCAAAAGGTGTGGGCTTGGCCTTTTCGGTGTTTCAGAGGACCTAAGGTCCTCCAAAACTCAGAAAGTGCAAAAGGGTCAAAAAGCACCTTTGTTCTCTCAACAGGCCCCTCCAAAACTCAGTTCAAGGAACAGGGGGAGGGGAATACCAAAAGGAAAAAAATAAGGGGGCCCCCCATGGTTAGAGGACCAAAACAGTTGGGTGTGTGTTGTGGACCCACAACACTAACTATTATTTCCTAAACATGTTATATTTTCTTTATCTCAAGGGATGAATTACAAAGCATACACATCCAAATATTTTATCACAATAAGGAGAGAGAGAGAGAGAGAGAGAGAGAGAGAGAGAGAGAGAGAGAGATTAACTAGCATAAAACATTAGAAAAGGTCTTGTAAAGGATTAAAAAAAGGTGATGTTTGAAAATGTAAATGTGAATGTGTGTGTAGATCTAAAATGGGGGGGAGGTAAGATTGTCCTCTTAACCCCAAATATCATAAAGGGAAGATCCAAATTTATTAACCCCAAAGAAAGGATCAATGCATAAATTAATCAACCTATTAAGGATAGGGATAAAGAGAAAAACCCTAAATTTTGTTTTATAGAAAAGAGTATGTAATAGATTTAGGAAGATTAAAACTTTAATTGAAATGAATTGAAGATAATTCCTAACCTCAAAATGCAATAGATATAAAGAATTCTCTTTTTGGGTGTTTACACAAAGTTTTTGGAAGTTCTGCAACCGGATCTGGAACATAAACACAGAGATGAAGAAAACCCAGAAATCTTTTCCGAATCTGGCTCAGTTCTGATTTTGACCCAAAAATGAATGTCACCTTTGACCCAAAAGTTATGATTCTGATCCAGAAAGTCTGATTCTAACCTAGAAATAAATTTCTCCTTTGACCCAGAAAGTCTTATTCTCACCTGATAGAAAATATGTTTCTGGATCCTGACAATTTGCCGACAACGGTATCTGGATCTGCACTCCAATTCGTTATTCTGAACCTGTCCCTACAAGAAAAATGGTTTGATTTTTTTTGGGGGGGAGGGTTTTCCTTAGTCAAACCCCAATTTAGGAATTAACCTTGAAATAAATAATTGAAATAGAGATTGTTAGCAAGTAGTAGAAGTAGATCTAATAATGAAGCTATGACAATAGATATGCAATTATACTTCGAATGTAAACAAGTATACAAATATAAAAGCTTGTAATTGATATTAAAAACCATAAACCTCCATGATTGGAATCCACCTTAAAGGAAGAATGAATGAATCTTTAGGATGCACAAAGGATCTTGAAGGAAGATCACACCACCATGATGGATAGATCTAGGGTTTGAATGATGAATCTTGAATGCTTGAGCTAAATCCCTTCAAAGGCTTGAATGCTTGAATCCTTGATATTCAATGGAGAACTTGAATGCTTGAGAGGAAAAATTGAAAACCTTGATTGAACACTTGAAATATTGAAAACATGTAGAGTAATGGATGTTTGAAAGTAGACGATAATGTATTTGTCTCCAAGTAGGTGATGATCAAAAATGAGAGGAGAAAACTTCCTTATATAAAAATCTAGGGTACAATCTTCTAGAGAGGCCTACATAGGAGAATTAAATTTTAATTAGACCTATACCCCTAGAAGAGGACCTATATTAAAGATAATTTCAAGAGTCCTTACTTTGGAACCTGAAACAGCTGACCCAGAAGCGGGAAATAAACTTTTGGATGACCCCCGACAGTCGACAAACTTTCCAATTGGAAAGGGGGACCTAGGTCAAAATCGAGGTCAACCTTTGTTAGGATTGGATAATACTGAGAGGGGGGGTGAATCAGTATTATAATAGTTAATTAAATTCTTCAACCACTTGAACATTAACCATACAATTGCAGTAAACAAAAGAACATAAAAAATTAACACAGAACTCATAACACCATGATTTGTTTATGAGGAAACCCTGGCCAAGGGAAAACCCCGGTGGGGATGATACCTACAAGAATACACTAAAGTATAATGTCCCTATTAGGAGCTGAATATTACATAGTACATTTCCTTGTTAAAGGAATAACAACCCTGTTAAAGGTTCACAACACCCTATTACGGCCCAATGAGCTTACAACACTTACAAAGTAGTCTAGTTAAAAAAGGTTCTCTGTCATGAACAAAGGAAGCATCAATAATGCTTAGATAGTTCCTTTATAGATCTTCTGTCATTATTTTCTCTGCCATTCGCATATCTTCTCTTCTAATCAACCAGTCCTTCAACACTTTAATCACTCAATCACTCTTACATATCTTTCTCAAAAAGATATTACATATATACCTTATATCTTTACCAAGTCGGCTCCCAATAAGAATATTACAAACATTGTCAAGTCGGCCTTCATTACATAATACAATTAATATAGTAAAAATTAAATGTATGGTTGACACTCTTGCATAGTCAAAGTGTAGACTATCAATAACAAAAATATGTCTTCGATTTCCTGGGGTCCAATTCTTGCTCCTTTATTCTTCGTTGTTGTCCAACTTCTCTGTATCATTGTTCTCTGTTGTCTGTCAGTCTTCAAATCCTCATAAATCTCTGTACAGTTATCCAAAACCAAATCGATCTTAGGTGTATGCCAAAAATACTCCATATTTTCTTCCACTAAGCTCGCATGCCTTAATTTGTTGATCTATGTCTTTGACATCCAAAGCAATACTGTATCTTTGTTTCTGTACTTAGTCGATTTTGGACATACCAAAACTTAACTTAAAAACAATCGATCTAAAACCCAGATGTGTTGCCATAAATGACAATGAAAAATTGTATCACATTTCCCAATTTGATCACATGCCAACAATCTCTCCCTTTGGCATTGATGGAAACACTTAACAACAAAAGAAATACTAAGTGTTCCAACAAAACAAAATTGTCTCCTCTTCTTCTCTTTGTCTTCTTTTTTTATTTTCTTTTCTATATATATATATATATATATATATATATATATATATATTTGTTCTCTCTTCTCTTCTCTCCCTTTGACAAAAATGACAAAGGTGCATACAAATAAGTATCACTTCTTGCTCACC
>MU224740.1:2569064-2579917 GCA_018584345.1 Thuja plicata
TTTTCTATATATATATATATATATATATATATATATATATATATTTGTTCTCTCTTCTCTTCTCTCCCTTTGACAAAAATGACAAAGGTGCATACAAATAAGTATCACTTCTTGCTCACCATTTTGAGAATGTCTTGGAAGGAATCTTCCAAAATCTTCACTTCAGCGCTCCATGTCTTAAATAAAATCTGACTTATATGGATCAATCCATTCAATGCAAAAGATGTAGTTTCAGCATTCTTCAAATTAGTGGGTAAGCCATTTGCCAATGAATCTATGATCTTCTCTAAGTCTAATAAATGTGCCTCAAGAATAGATAGCTTCAGAGTTATAAAGTTCCTCAGAAAATTGAATCTGTTCAGTACTCTCTCCTTCTCATTCTCCAATACACTGATCTTAGCTAATATCCTTGTCACTTCAGTGTCTAACTCTGTAGTGGTTTGTGAAGATGTTTCACATCCAACCATCAAACTGTTCAAGGTTGCCCTTTCCCTAGCAATAATGTCTTCAACATCTTGAATGTGTCTGATAGGATTCATAGTGTAACCAAATAATTTTCTCCCATGTACAATACAGTTCTTTGCATTTGTCAAATAAGTTTTCACAATACCTAAGTCCCATGAGATGGACTTACATACTTCTGCCAGCTTTTTCTCTGCATATGTCTTCTCAGCTTTCTCCTCTACACTCTTCAGCAAATTTTCAAAATGGCCATCAAACTCATCAAGTGTGACTTTCAAGTTCTCAATATCATCTTTGTTCTGAAAAACTATAGGTACTGGAAGCAATTTGTTCATAGTATCAATAGCTCTTGAAATCACTTTTGTCTTCCTGTCTCCTTTCTATGTTGATCTCTCCTTAACTTTGTTCAAAGTGGTGAAAGCCAGTTTCACCAATTCATCTTCATCCATGCTATCAACATTAACATTACTACTTGCCAACAATGAACTAGATGGTGCAGTTACCTTTTCCTTTTCATCTTCCTTATTTTCCTCTTCCTTTTGTTCATCTTCCTTCTTAGGTTCATCTATAATAGAATTGTTTATGGTTCTTGCAAAAGGGTCCTTCTCATCTTGTGAGGGGTCTAGTGTTACTGCCACACCAGAAACATAGAAATCTACAGTTATATCATCTTTACTTTTCTCATCATGAGTCTCTATTTTCTTTGAACTTTCATCCATTCCCAATTGTGTAGGTAAAGTTGTCTTACGAGGTGGAGGCTTGTCAAAAGTAGTTTTCAAAAATATCTTCTCAAGTGCCTTCTGAGTTTCCTCAGTCACTTCATCATATTTCCTTGCCATTATCTTCAATAATCTGATCTTTGTTCTCAACAAGGATTTCAATTCTTTGATTATATTATATCTTTCTTGTATGGATAACACAGGAAACATGTCATCAATCTCCTTGTTCCTAATTTTCTCATCTTCAATTTGTGCCAAACACTTTCTATTTTCCAATTTTGTGTACAAAACTGAGGGTATGCTTCCTTCAACTTCCAAAAGTGTCTTCTTGAAACTAAGCATGTGTTCTATCACAATGTCTTCAATTTTTAGTTTATCTTCTTCTTCATATCTATCATAATATTTATCAATAGAGACCAATTTTCCTTGTTCAATTGCTCTTTTCTCCAGCATCTTTATATCAGGTTTCCATGCTTTATTCTTTCCAGTTCTCTTCTCTTCTTCTTTAGTTGTACTCTTCTCTTTTGTCTGCATGCTAGATCTAGTTACTCTAGGAGTAACTTCCTTTGTTTGATCAGTTTGTGGTTGTGATGGAGGTGCAATGTCAACCACAATTACTTTAGGGGTGGAAGGGGCATTAGTGCTTCCACTTGCTACTCCAAGGGATCTCTCTTCCATCTTCCTCTTAAATTCCTTAAGTTCCTCCTCTGTCAGACCAGCCTTCACTCCACAGTCATTAATAAGATTAGCAATTTTCCTTTTCCTAGGTCCTCTAGATTTCTCTTCATTTACCTTTTCTGACTTCTCCTCATAGGTTCCCCATCTCTCTTTTGTTGTGTCAATTTCTAATGCAAGAACATGTTCTACTTGCATGGTGAGTACTTTAGAACTCACTTCATAACCCATAGGGTAACACCATTTATTTCTAGGTACAACTGCTTCAAAACATACTTAGTCAGTTTCAACCATAAAACAAATTGTGTCCTTATACTTCTCAACTATATCCTATGTAGTCTGTATCTATTCTTCATCTGTCTTTGTAAAATTTTAATCATTGCAAACAGTTCTCCATCTACCCAAGTAGTGTTCTGTCTCTTGTAACTCTGTGAAATCAAAATACTAGTGGGAACTCCAGTTTTCCAACCACTAGGATGTAAACCAGGAAACTTGTGTTCAATATGAATGAACATGTGTACCAATAATGATCCAAATCTGAAAATTTTAGTCCTGTCCTTCTTTACAAGTTTAACATTCTCAAGGAATTGTTGTGCCAATACTTCGCATAGGTTGTACAATGTGTTTCCCTTTATCATTCTCCAAGCCATCATAATCACTCCAGCTGATACTGAATTAGGTCTACTGCTGTAGTAGAATTTGTAACCAAGTATCATTGCAATCAACCTTACATCTTGTTTGAAAATATCATTGACTGCCATTGCCCTTCTATCCCATTTCGAGTGTGTTAGGGTTTTGACTTCCTTCTTAACATGTTTCTCAACAACGGGAACAATTTCGGTGTTATCAAGACCAATAATCTCATGAATTAGGTCACTACATATTTTCATAGGTTGGCTACCAATCCATATGAATTGGTCATGAACCCTTCTCATAAGTATCCTAAACCATTCATTCTCATCGAAGTCACACAAATCCATAACTTTCATTATACTCAACTGACTAATGTGTTTCCATTCTTCCTTCATGATTCCATTTTTAGACGTGTTTTCAATTTCTGTAGATATATCATTGTCTTCCAATGTGTCATAATTACAGTGAATGTAAGCCCTAATATCTTCAACATGAAGTATGCCATGTGGGGTCTATGAAAATTCTCCTTCTGGATCCTCTTCACATGACTTATAAGGATGTTTCTTGAATTTATATCTTGGACGATCAACAACATCAAAAATTACAGGGGCATCCATAACTTAGATGATGTAAAATACCTTTTTTCTCACAAAAATCCAAGTATATACTCCAATCGATCACGCACGGTACATGTAGAAATGTCTAAATGCTTCTTCTCTTTGATCTCCTTGGCTCACTCCTTGTCAAATGATAGAAAAATGGATCATAACACGGAGCTTTATACAAGTTAGGTCATAACTTTTTTTTTCACTTCAAGTTGTCCAGTCAGCTAGTACTTCTCGCGATCAAAATATATGTGTCAGTTGATGATGCACTCTCATATGTATGTTATATGATGTCTACTTAGTGCGTTCCCAAGCTCGCATGAGCTCACTTCATGATTTTTGGGGTAGAATAAGTTCTGATGTATGCATTTAATGCTCCCCTAAGGCCATGATCGGCTAATTAGGTTGATTCTTTCTTGCTACCTTCAAGCAAAGATCCAGTAGCATCTACTGACTCTCCCCGAACTGATGTCTTACTAGTTTCTTTAATCTTCCATATCTTACCACTGTTGCTGTCTTCTTCTTTCTTAAAACAATTTTCAAAATCACTCTTCACATGTGCAACACTCTTTCCATTGTCACTTTCATTCTTCTGAGGTCTCATAGGAGGTGGTAATCTTCTATTGTCTACTCCATTATACCTGCAAAACTTTTCTATATGTCCTGGATTATTGCATTTGTAACATATAGATGGTCTTCTCTCTTGATTAACTTGTAACTTGCAATACTTCACAATGTGTCCAATGTTGTTACATTTGTAGCATGTAGGTTTCATTGTAGGTTCTCTTCCATTGTCTTGTCTATAACTAGGTTTTTCTGCATTCTGTCTTCTTGTGCCCATATTCATTACAGTTGAAATAATAACCAGAAAAAGTTCTAAAAGGGGCATTACCTCTGCAATCTTTCTTCATGTGTCCAAATCTGTTGCAACCAAAGCATCTGCCTCTAAAAGGTCTGATCTGCTCTTTAGGTTCTTCAATAGATGGTTTCTTAGCATCAATCTTCTCTACTGATTTCTCTTCCTGATTCTTTGAACATTCAGCTTCATTGAATCCAATACCATTCATTTCACCTTTAGGTTTCTACTTGTCTAACTGTTCATCAATCAAGTCACTGCTAGTGTGAAGTTTCTCAATGTGTTTCTTTGCCTTAGCTAGTTCACCTTTCACAATCTGATTGTATTTCTCTAGTTCCAAGTATTTGTTCTTGTAGCTGTTAGCTTCATCTTTCATTTGATTCAATGCATTGTTCAAGGTTTGTTCAGCTTTCTTCTTAGCATCCTCCTATATCTGCATTTCTTTAGCCATATTCTTGCTATCAAGCTTCAGAGTCTCAATATCTTCTTTCAGTTGCTTCACCTCATCTGAATTGTCCTCATTTGAATCTTCTTTTATCTGAACCACAAGATCTTCTCTCTGACTTCTGGAAAGTTCAAGTTGTTCTTTCAGTTTCTTTATGAATTTCACAACTCTTCAGAGGTTGAACTTCAATTCTCCATTCTGCTTTAGCAGTGTCAAGATCTTCAAGTGCAGCTTCAAAGTTCTCCTGCAAACCATTCAAATCCATTATGATATCCCTCAAGCTGTTAGGCTTTCTCTCCAAGGGCCAAATGCTCTGATACCAATTGTTAGGATTGGATAATACTGAGAGGGGGGGTGAATCAATATTATAATAGCTAATTAAATTCTTCAACCACTTGAACATTAACCATACAATTGCAGTAAAGGAAAGAACATAAAAAAATAACATAGAACTCATAACACCATGATTTGTTTATGATGAAACCCTGGCCAAGGGAAAATCCCGGTGGGGATGATACCCACAAGCATGCACTAAAGTATAATGTCCCTGTTAGGAGACCTAGCCATGTTAGGAGCTGAATATTACATAGTACATTTCCTTGTTAAAGGAATAACAACCTTGTTAAAGGTTCACAACACCCTGTTAGGGCCCAATGAGATTACAGCTCTTACAAAGTAGTCTAGTTAAAATAGGTTCTCTGTCATGAAAAAAGCAAGCATCAATAATGCTTAGATAGTTCCTTTATAGATATTCTATCGTTCTTTGCTCTTCCATTCACATATTTTCTCTGCTAATCAACCAGTCCTTCAACACTTTAATCACTCAATCACTCTTACATATCTTTCTCAAAAATATATTACATATATACCTTATATCTTTACCAAGTCGGCTCCCGATAAGAATATTACAAACATTGTCAAGTTGGCCTTCATTACATAATACAATTAATATAGTAAACATTAAATGTATGGTCAGTGCTCTTGCATATTCAAAGTGTAGACTATCAACAACAAAAATATGTCTTCAATTTCTTGGGGTCCAAGTCTTGCTCGTTTATTCTTGGCTGTTGTCCAACTACTCTGTATCGATGTTCTCTATTGTTTGTTAGTCTTCAAATCCTCATAACTCTCTGTACAATTATCCAAAACCAAATCGATCTTAGGTGTATGCCAAAAATACTCCATACAATATTCCACTAAGCTTGCATGCCTTAATTTGTCGATCTCTATCTTCGACATCCAAAATAATACTGTATCTTTGTTTTTGTACTTAGTCAATTTTGGACATACCAAAACTTAACATCAAAACAATCAATCTCAAACCCAGATATGTTGCCATAAATGACAACCAAAAAGTGTATCACATTTCCCAATTTTATCACTTGCGAACAACCTTGACCTAGGTCAAGGTCAAGGTTGACTTTTACCTAGGTCAAGGTCGAGGTTGACCTTGACCCAGGGAGTCAAAACACCTGGAAAATGTGTCAGGTGGGATAAATAGTGTCCAGAGAGGCCCAATTAGGGTCCTAAACAGGCACAGAAGCTAGAGAGGGTGCAAAAATGAGAGGAAAATATGATGATGGTCAAAAACACCCCCCTAAGGAGGGATAAACATTTTTAACATGGAATTTCTTCCATTTTAAGATGATACATTAAGTCCCCACTTTAGTAGGAGAATGGAAATTGAACATACTTGCAGTAAAGTTCAAAGAAAAACTCCAGTGCATTGCAACGAGGTAGAACATCACTTAGTCAAGGACATGAGCCCATAGACCAAGGATTCTAACTCAACACACACACAGAGAAAGAAATGAAAGCAAAGAGAAATCAATCACAGGAAGCATAAATGACTACATAAGCAAGACAAGAGCAACACTAAAAATAATGTAGCTTCATGATCTAATCCTACTAGCATGGAATTGAAAGAGAGAAAAGAGAAAGTGATTACCTCGCCTAGTAAGATGTCCACCTTACCATGAATCACCAAGGAGGGAAATCTCAACAGGTTCACCCATAAATTGTGCTTTGTAATTATAATTAAAATGCGTGTCTCTTCAGGATTTAGCAACTTATGTGTGTTACCTTCCAACGATTTAGCATATTGTAAATTAAAAAATCGTGTCTTCTTTAGGATTTAGCAACAAAAGTGTGTTACCTTCCAAAGATTTAGAAAAAATAAAAATAAAAATGTGTATCTTTTCAGGATTTAGAAACTTATGTGTGTTACCTTCTGAGGATGTAGCAGTAAATAAACATAAAAAATGTGTGTCTCTTAAGGATTTAGCAACTTAAGTGTGTTACCTTTCGAGGATTTAGCATGTTGTAAAATGTAAACTATAGTATAAGGGAGACCCTATATATACCCTCCTCCTTATCATGGCTACCTACTAGGCAGGATAAGGAAGAGAAAGAGGATACCTACTTCACAAGGTAAGGAGATATCCTACTTAACAACAATGTACACTATATCCTTAACAAAGAGTATTGACTCTTACATCTTAGAGCATAGATAATCATGAACGGGATATGTCACTTATGGAAAGAGGATCCTCAAAGAGGAAGAGATATTATCAGAAAGACCCCCACCATAAAGGATTGCTTAGGATAAAATGTCATCTTCCAAAGAAAAGCAAAGAAGGACCAAAGATTCGATCATCAAGCCCCCTGTGATCAAGAGGAAGAGGAATTTTGGAATGAAGGAAGCAAACCCTAACCCAAAGAAAGAGAAAGATTTTATAAAGAACATGATTTGGAAAATAAAGAAGAGGTGACGACCTAGGACAATCACCTCTCATATAAGAGGGTATCCATAGCCAAAACATAAGTCTTTATTAGGAAATAATGTTGTAGAATAAAAAAAATGCTACTAAGCTAAGGAAAGTAAATCCTTAGATAGAGAGAAAAGAAGGAAAACCTTTCCCCCCAGGGATGAAAGCAAAGGATATACCAATCATATCAAGAGATTTTGTAACAAAGATATATCTTTACAAAAAAATTTCCTAGAAAAGATATCATGAATGATTATGAGTGAAGGAAGTATGTACCATAATACAAAATTATAGGGATAGAATATAGAAAGAATAACTGATTAAGCTCAAAACAAAATATATGCTAAGAGCATAATGGATCCTAGAAGATTGGAAGGAAATACCTCTTGCCCCCAGCTAAGAGACAAGAGGAGAAAATAATCTAATTTATAGAAGAATGAGGGGAATGCCCTATATCAAAATTATGAAGAAATTGCAATACTGCACGGGAATGAGATATAATTCCTAAAGAAACTCTTTCTCTAACATATAGCTTGAAATGCACACAATCAGTAAGTAAATGTGTATTATTGTAGTGAAAAGGACATTTGTATTTAGAGAGAGCATTTTTTGACATAGGTTTAAAGATTTCTTTCTTAGAATTGATTAACTGGACATACACTTTCTTAGCCACATCTTGAGGAGTATCAGGGTGATCTGAGGAAGGTGTTGGAAGAAGAACATGAAGAGGAGGGAGACAATTAAAATCAACCTCCTTGATTTGAGAAGCTGGGAAGCCTATAAAATGAATTGGGTTTTTAATGCCATGTTAATTAACAACAATCCCTAAACCCTTATAGCCTTATTTATCCACCATAGTGTATCATATAGTGTACATATCTTGTAAATCTTCTGCAGGAGATGATTGGTTATGGTGGTCATGATAAAATGTTGTGTAAGGCAGAATGATAGGTTTAGAAGAAGTTTCTTTGGCCTTCCCTTTAATATCATCATGGATCGGATAAGAAGGGGAAGGTAAATGAAAGAATTCTCGCACATCTGCATCATGAACCTTAGTTTGAGCCCCATCATAAGTGTGGGAAGAACTAGGGATAGAAGATGGAGAAGTATGAGTGGGAATATTAGGAATTGGATTAGGAAGGATAGGAAATGGAGTATCATCTACCAAATTCTTTACATAGTCCAAAAGAGTAATAAGTCCGCCACATAAATCCTTAATGAAAGTTTTGAAAGTAGGAAGACTTGTATTAGTTAATCTCAAAATAGAATAAGCAAGTGAAACATGAAGAGTAAAAAACATGATGAAATGGATGATACTTTCATAAACATCATAAGTACTATAAAGAGATGCTAAAAGAAGAATAATGAGGAAAATATCATACCCCAAAGCATCTTAAAGATCTTTATAATGAATGAAATGCAAGGAATGTTTTTGTATTTTTATGAATATGTAGATTTTTTTGTACTTTAAAATGCAAGAGCATAAAATAAATCTAATTTAATATGTATGCAAAATATAGTCTCTAAGGAAGAGAGGAAAAACATCTAACACCAAAAATAAATAGTTTTCTATCACGGGTTCACCAAAATGTGATGTTTAAAAATGTGAATGCGTGTGTAGATCTAAAATGGGGAGAGGTAAGATTGTCCTCTTAACCCCAAATCTCATAAAGGGAAGATCCAAATTGATTAACCCTAAAGAAAGGATCAATTCATAAATGAATCAACCTATTAAGGATAGGGATAGAGAGAAAAACCCTAAATTCCATTTTATAGAAAAGAGTATGTAATAGTTTTAGGAAGATTAAAACTTTAATTGAAATGAATTGAATACAAGTACTAACCTAAAAATACAACAGATCTGAAGAATGTTGTTTTCGGGTGTCTGCACTGAGTTTCTGGAAATTTTGCAACTGGATCTGGAATAGAAACATAGAGACGGAGAAAACCCAGAAATAATTTCCGAATCTGGCTCAGTTCCGATTTTGACCCAAAAATGAATGTCACCTTTGACCCAAAAGTTTTGATTCTGACCCAGAATAGATTGTGGATTCTGACCCAGAAATGAATGTCGCCTTTGACCCAAAAAGTTTGATTCTGACCTAGAAAGTTTGCTTCTGACTTGACAAAAAATTTGTTTCGGCTCTTGACAGATTTTCAAAAAGGGTATCCGGATCTACACTCCAATTCGCTATTCCGAACCTGTCCCTAAAAGAAAAATGGTTTGTTTGTTGGGGGGAGGGGTTTGCCTTAGTCAAACCCAGATTTAGGAATTAACCTTGAAATCAATAATTGAAATAGAGAATACTAGCAAGTAGTAGAAGTAGATCTAATAATGAAGCTATGACAATAGATATGCAATTATACTTTGAATGTAAACAAGTATGTAAATATGAAAGCTTGGACTCAATATTAGAAACCATAAACCTTCATGATTGTATGCTTGAAATCCACCTTGAAGGAAGAATGAGTGAATCTTGAGGATGCACAAAGGATCTTGAAGGAATGATCTGAATTAAGAAATCGGATTACAATACCTAGTGTGAAACCAGCGGTATTGTTGAATTCAATAAAAGCAATAAAGATGAACAATAGAATTGCAAGCCAAAAATTGATCCATTCTATTTGAAATTGGAGTTTATACAAACATTAAGGATCCCAAGAGTCACTATAATCTCTTGGAAATGAAATGAAGAATCATCATAATGTTTATTACAAATAAACTTATTAAAATTACCGAAAATTCCAAAAAACTATATAAAATGTTAGGCCTACTTGGAGAAGGCATAAATTTCAAGTCCTAGGTCTGATTTGTGAACTGTGTACTTCATTGGAAAGATAATCAAAATTTGTAGACCCGAAATTGGGATGTGTGCCTTTGGTGCTACTTCCTTGCACAAGATCTACCCAGAAATGCCCCGAAGACCTTCAAAAATGTAGTTTACTGAGACATAAAAAATACTATAAAAAAATTATATTTCAGTATTTCCCAATTCCATCCTAATCATTCCTCCCCCCTTGAGAGGCAATGGGCCCAAATGCACTAACCTGTTGCAACAAATGATGAAATTGTGCTTCAATTTTTCCCTTAGTTAACCAATTGCCTTGATGAGGATGCTGACCAACGCAAACCATTTGCTTCACAATAGTGTACAGTCTATAACAAGGAGGAAGAAGCTTCATGTTTGGTTCGTGAAGGTGCTCTTCCTGAATATGTAACCATACCTTGTCACCAATGTGAAAGTGATGAGGAGTTATATGTTTATCATGCCTTTTGTAATGTCCCCGCCAGGGAACCCATAAGGAATCAGGTCTATGACCTAAAATTACAATTAATTTTTTTTTTTCCTTAACATTCTAACTTAACATCATTACCATTTACAAAAACATTCCTTAAGGTTCCCATAATGAATTCAATTACCATTATTAAATATTTCATTTTATTACTTAATCGAGCAAATTCTATTTCCATTTCAACTTCAGTTTACATTGGTTCCATTTCACATCAAAACCATCTACATTAATGAACTAGTGGAATTAATTTTCCTTACTGACTAACATGAAATTTAACCCTAGAATTGAAACAAGCATAAATTAATAATCACATCCACTAAACACATTTATTCTTTCAAATTTGTTTACTCCTTAACATTATCTATGCTCAAGCCAATTGCACCATCAAAACTTAAT
>MU224740.1:2594523-2606831 GCA_018584345.1 Thuja plicata
CGCAATCTCCCCTTTCCGAAAAGTGGTTATAATAGCCAATCGGAGCTACGGTTCAAAAGTTATGGCTTCCGGAAGTTGGGCTACCTAATCTCATGTTTTGTAAATATTTAAAGCCGACCCTTTTGTATTAAAAGTGAAAAATAATTAAATACTAAGGGTAGTCGGCCTTAATGGCTAGATTTCTGGAACCTTCTCAGGCGGTGGAAATCGCCTATATAAAGAAGGCCCGTAGTGTTGTCTAGGGTAGTTCTAGGTAGATCTGGGTAATAATTCGAGGCTTTGTCCTGCAGAATATTGTAAGGGGAATGCCCATGTGGCTTTGCATATTGTAATTCTGAAAGTTTGTAATTCCACATTTGTGGAGATAATAAGAAGCCCATTTTTTGTTCTTGCAAATTGTTGTTGCTTCTCTGTTTCTGTTATGTGTTTGTGGCATTAAGGGGAGCACCCTTCATCAGGAGGTTTGAGTATCATTAAGGAATATTTCAATGATATGGTACTCTTGTGCCAAAATATCCTCCTGCATAAGATAAATTATGGGAGAGGGAGAAACATCCACTTCATGATCACTAGAAGAAACATCAATAGTGCAACAAGAAACATCTACCACTGATTTAAGACAAGAAAAGAATGAAAAGAACACTTTTGAAAATGTCATTATCTAATAAATTTATCAACTAATTATATATATGCAATCAAATCATAACATATGTAAGTGTCAGATGTGGGGCTCACCAAAATATTATAAGAGCAAAGAGATCTTAGACTAATCAATGCATTAACTTAGAGGATTCCTTCACCCATATAACTGTTAGAATGATTTAGAATAAATGAGAGGGGGGTGAATCAGTTATCCTTAGGTCCGGATATACCAATTGAACTTTCAAACACTTTAACCAACTTATATCTACTCAACAATCCACTCGGTCTCTATAGCATATGATAAGTAACATAGACTTGCAGTCCATTGTCCTAAAGTAATCAAATTGCAGAAAATAAAACTCTTATCAATACAACACATCAAATAAAATTCAAATAAGTATGATGCCAAGATTTAACGTGGAAACCCAATATGGGAAAAACCACCAGTAACATGCTATCAATATTTCACTCTTTGGCAGTGAGCTCTATGAGGATCCAACCTTGTTAAAGGTTACAATACACACTATTAGGTGTGACCCTGTTAAAGGATTTAATCACCCTGTTAAAAGTGAGCCTTGTTAGAGAGCTTAGATCATTCCATTAGAATGTCACCTTGATTAAAGGATTTACAAATGACTATTAGGTCAACCTTGATTAAAGGATTTTGACTAATACAATGGTTAGAAAGTAACAGTAGTTTTGGTCTAAAATATACAACTCACTTTGCAAATATAGATCCACTTTCACTCAAATGCTAATTCACTGACTGGCCTCCATTATCATCTCTATCTCTCTGATCTCCTTGGAAATCCATCAATCAATCACCACTTCACATTTCTATACTTCTCTTCTCAGCCTTCTCTGCCTTCTGCTTAGATTTGCCAATCAACTCTACACATAACCTGCAATTAGGTTAATCTTATACCTCTCTGATTAGGTAGATCAATATTTTTCTACTAAATCATCACTGTAGATCTTAGGGTTTGGTATGAATATCCAATGAATCCTTCCAACATTTTGTTCTCCTTCTACCTTGTAGATACATCTCAAAACTCCTTCTTGAATCCATACATAGAAACATTAAAACATATATTAAATGCTCATTAAATTCTCCACAACGTTCATCCTTATCTTAAATACACTTTACATATCCCAAGAATTTAACTATGTTGGCTAGGATCTCAAATATTCTTCAAACTATAAAATACTGACACTCGGTCATCACTGTGTTCTTCTGCTCGGTCATCACTAGATAACTTGTTAAATACCGATGCTTGGTTGACACTATATTTTCTCGGTATGTACTAGCTCTCGGTCAAAACTCACATCACTTGGCACAAACATAAGTTCCTTAATCTTATACTCTTTTTCTCGGTCAATACTAAGCTTTTAGTCTTCCATTCTTCATTTGGTGTCAAAGATAAACAGCACATTATCTATCCAATGTGCAATCTAATCAAGTACCCATTGTAGCTTCTCATAACTCAACCATTTAACTAGGTCTTCTTGTTATCTCCTCTTTTCAAATCTTCTTCATCAATCAATTGATAGGGCACTTTACTAGATAGCAATTGTCTTACCAATTAAGGTTTGACATCAATGACAATATAACAATTGTTTCAATTGTAGCTACAAACAATCTCACTCTTTGGCAATGAGGGAAAACACCACATGCAAACAACACATGCAAGGTTACCAAACAATTCAAAAAGTATGTTCTGTTAATAGATTTTCATTAATATCTTTGGCTTCATTCTAATTCTCTCTAATGCAAATATCATCTCCCGCTTGGATAGATTTCTCTCTGTTTATATCCCTCATAGTCTTCTCTCCCTCTGCATAACTTATATATTTCTCCCTCTTTGACAACAATGTCAAATTCATACATCTTCACCATGTAGATATCTATGTGTAAACTTTCTAAACTATATGATCCCTTTGTCATCTTGCTTATGACTAATCAACATCTTGTGCATTGCTCTTCACAGCTTTAGGCAAATCCTAAAGTGTGTCCTCCTTTGCATCAATTTGTCAGATATTCTGGGTAATCAATCTATGTGATCTTAGTTAGCCTCATATAGGGGAATAACCCCTAATTTATCTCTCAAATACTCATGTGCATCCTTAGGTAATTCTTTAGTAAATATATCTGCTAACTATTCCTTTGTATTTACATATTCCAATCTTACTTCTTTGTCTTGAACTAGCTCTCTCAAGTAATGATACTTGATAGCACTATGCTTGGTCTTAGTGTGCATCAAAGGATTCTTTGATATATTGATATCACTTGTGTTATCACAGAAAATAAAAACTAGTTTAGTGATTTCTTCCTTCATACCTTTCAATAATTTCTTGATCCACACTATGTTTGAACAATTAACTAATGTTGCCACATATTCAGCTTCTAATGTAGATTGAGAAATACAGTTTTCTTTCTTTCTTGTCCAAGACACTAATCTCTTTCCTATAAAGAATGTGTCACCACTTGTAATCTTTCTATCACCAACATTGCCTTCCCAATATGCATCTGTATAAACTTTCAGTTCAAACTTCTCATTCTTCTTATAATAAAGTCCATAGTCCCATGTTCCTTTCAAATATCTTAGTATCCTTTTCACTGCCATCATGTGACTGTATTTAGTATTCACAGAAAATCTTGCAACAATCCCAACTACTAATGCAATATCTGGTCTATTGTGGACAATATATTGTATCTTCCCAATCATTTACCTATACAAGGTTTGATTTACTTCTGTTGTCTCATTGGTCTTTGATAGTTTCTGTCCAATAGCCATGGGTGTACTCACTGGTCTAGATTCCTTCATGCCAAAGGTTTTCAGTATCTCTTTGATATATTTAGATTGATTAATGTTGATACCTTTCTTCATTTGATATAATTGCAAACCAACAAAACATTTGATCTCTCCAAACATAGACATCTCAAATTCAGTTTGCATTTCATTTGAAAATGTTTGGCATAAAGCATCTTGACCTCCAAATATAATATCATCTAACAATATCCCTTTACCTTTTTCAGTCTTTAAGTACAAATTATTGTTGTCATTTGTCCTTGTAAATCCAATTTTGACTAATTAATTATGTAATCTCTCATACCATGCTCTAGGGGCTTGCTTCAATCCATACAGTGCTTTATGTAGTTTGTAGACCATATTCTTCTTGATTGAATCAATAAATCCTTCAACTTATTCAATGTATACCTCTTCTTCCAGTATTCGAGTCAGAAATGCCAATTTAACATCCATCTGATACACTTTGAATCCTTTGTAAGTGGCATAAGCCAGTAGAGTTCTAACTCCTTCCAATCTAGCAATTGGGGTGAATGTCTCACCATATTCAATTCCTTCTTCTTGTACATATCCTTTTCATACCAGTCTAGCCTTGTTTCTTGTGACTTCTCCATGCTCATTCAGCTTATTTCTAAATACCCACTTGGTTCCAATAACATTATTGTCCTTTAGTCTAGGTACTAGTGTCCAGGTTGTGTTCTTCTCTATTTGCTCAATTTCTTCATTCATGGCCTGTATCTAATCTTCATTATCCAAAGCATATTTCACTGAATTGAGCTCAAATTCACATAGTAAACATGTTTGATTTTTCAATTTGCTTCTTGTCATGACCTCTGAATATTTTTCTCTAATGATTTGATATGGTTTATGATGTCTTCTGACATATTTAGCTAGTGTAGGCTCTGGTCTCCTTTCCTCTTGTTGTTGTTCTTCAGATTCATCTTGCAAATTCTCTTTAGGTTCATTTTGTGTCTTTTCTTCCTCTTATGATTGCTCGGCAGTTACCTCCTGATGCTTAGCAACTTCTTTCTGTGACTCGACATTTTCTTGTTGTTTCTCGGCAATATCATTTTGTTGCTCGGTAGCTTCTTTCTCTAGTTTAGGTAAAAATTTTAGCTATCCTTCATTCATGTATATGAAATATCTATAATCTCTAGGTTCTTTATTGCATTCAACTTCATTCTTTTCTGCATATTCATCAATTCTAGCATTCACACTTTCCACAACTTTGTTAGTGTTAGAATTCAAACACTTATATGCTTTTATCTTAGTGAAATAACCTAGGAATATGCCTTCATCACTTTTAGCATCAAGTTTTCCATTCCTATTGTCCTTCAGTATACAACATTTTCTTCCAAAAACTTTAAAATATTTTACATTACGTGCATAACCATACCATAACTCATAAGGTGTAACATCAGTACCTTTCTTGACTTGCACTCGATTCAAGGTATAGATTGTTGTACTTACAGCTTCTCTCTAGTTTTTTTGTGCAACATTTGTCTCTATCATCAGTGTTCTAGCACAATCCATGATTGATATATTCCTTCTTTCAGCTATGTCATTCTGTGGGGGATTCCTTGGAGAAGATATTTGTCTTTTGATTCCTATATCATTGCAAAATAACTTGAACTCCTTAGATATAAACTCTCCTCCTTTGTTAGATCTCAGACATCTCAAGCTCTTACCTGTCTCTTTTTCAATTTTTTCCAAATAGCACTTAAACAACTGAAAAGCATTAGATTTTTCTTTGAGAAACATCACAGTCATCATTCTAGAGTAATCATCCCCAAGCATAATAAAATATGTATCACCATGGTAGCTTTGCACATGAATAGGTCCACAAAGGTTAGTATGAACCAATTCCAAAATATCATCAGAAGTATAGGTTTTTCTCTTGAAACTAGACTTTATCATTTTCCCAATTCACATTGTTTACACATCACATTATCAGGTTTCTTAAATCTTGGTAACCCTCTTACTCTTTTAATCTTACTAATGTTTACCAAATTTTCAAAGTTCACATGATACAACCTTTTATGTCATAACCATACATCATCATATTGTGCAAACAAATATGTCTCATCAGATATATCTATATAGAACAAATTACCACTTGTTTGTTCTCCACTTCCAATTAGTTCACTAGTAGCATCAAATATTTTTGCCTTTTTGTGATGGAATTCAACTCGGTATCCAGAAGTGTTTAACTATGAAAAACTCAAAAAGTTACAGTTAAGTCCTTCAACACAATAAGCGTTGTCACATCTGATCTTATCAGTCAATTTTATTGATCCTTTTCCTTTCACAAGACATGGTGTATCATTACCAAAATTAACACTACCACCTTTGCAATGATTTAAGGTTTCAAACTTACTTTTATCTCCAATCATGTGATATGATAAACCACTATCAATTATCCATCTACCACCTTTACTCATATATGAAATAAGTGCAGTTTTCTCATCTTCATCAAAATCATCTTTCATAGCAACATAAACAACTTCTATATCACGGTCATCAAATTTGTCAGATTCACTATCAATTTCTTCTTCATCAATATAGTAGTATTTATTACCTTTGTCCTTATATTCCTTATACCTTATGTAGTCTATGTCATCCCTTTTGTCTTTGTACTTTCTTTCTCTTCTTTCATCCTTGTCACTCTTGTCAGGGCATCTTGCTACAATATGGCCAACTTTGTTACATGGAAAACAAATTATAGGGAGTTTACCTTTGACTTTTCCTTTTCCTCTCGGTAGTATTCTAGCCATAACTGTCTCAAGTTCATCAAGATCATCATCATAAGTATCACTGTCACTATTCACGTGTCTTTCTTTTTCCTTTCTTAGTCTTATGAAGAGTCAATTGTGATTTGAATGCAGAATCAACATTGTGAGGGGTGAAATTATCAAAATTTGATAACTCAAAAGCAATAAGTCTACCAACTAAACCTTTCAAAGTTAAGTTGTTACCAAGAGTACATCTCAGTTCTTGTATAGAAAAAACTCTAATAGCATAAATAGGAATTAGGGTTCTCAATACCTTTCTAATAACAGTATCATCATCAATAGTTCCATTAGCTCCTATAATAGCATTCACAACCTCCTAACTTAGCTACAATATTGAATAATAGTTTCACCTTCTAACATTCTCATTTCATCAAACTTACCTCTCAAGCTTTTAGATTTGGCTCTTAGTTCATTTTTATCACTACCATAGATAGTTTCTAGTGTGTCCCACATTTATTTTGTAGTAGTACAGTCTTTTATGTCTTCAAATTTAGGATAACTTAGGGTTGATGCAATCTCCAAAATTGCTTGATTATGTTCTTGTTTTTTCTTCATCTATTGAGCTGTCAACGGTGTAGGCACAGTTATGTAATCATGTTCCACATAGTATTTTTTTTCTTCTCCAATACCATCTAGGTGTAGCTTCATCAGACTTTGCCATGCAGGGAAGTTCTCCTTGTTCAGCCTTAGTACCTCCTTTTTATACATCTTGATCTTTAGCTTCAAGTACCTTCAAAAGTTTCCTTACAAGCACCAAAAATCTTTGATACCAATTGTTAGAATGATTTAGAATAACTAAGAGGGGGGGTGAATCAGTTATCCTCAGGTCCAGATGTACCAATTGAAATTTCAAACACTTTAACCAACTTAGATCTACTCAACAATCCACTCGGTCTCTATAGCATATGATAAGTAACATAAACTTGCAGTCAAATGTCCTAAATTAATCAACATGCAAAAAACAAAACTCTTAACAGTACAACACATCAAATAAAATTTATACAAGTATGACACCAAGATTTAACGTGGAAACCCAATATGGGAAAAACCACTAGTAACATGCTACCAATCTTTCACTCTTCTAAAATGAGCTCTGTGAGGAGCCAACCTTGTTAAAGGTTACAATACACACTGTTAGGTGTGACCCTATTAAAGGATTTAATCACCCTATTAAAAGTGAGCCTTGTTAGAGGACTTCAATCATTCTATTAGAATGTCACCTTGATTAAAGGATTTACAAATGACTGTTAGGTCAACCTTGATGAAAGGATTTTGACTGATACAATGGTTAGAAAGTAGTAGTAGTTTTAATCTGAAACATACAACTCACTTTGCAAATACAGATCCACTTTTGCTTAAATGCTAATTCACTGACTGGCCTCCATTATCATCTCTATCTCTCTGATCTGCTTAGAAATCCATCAAGAAAACACCACTTCATAGTTCTATACTTCTCTTCTCGGCCTTCTCTACCTTCTACTTAGATTTTCCAATCAACTGAATCAACCTCTCTACACATAACCTACAATTAGTTTAATCTTATACCTCTCTGATTAGGTAGCTTAATTTGTTTCTGCTTAATCATCACCGTAGATCTTAGGGTTTATTCAGATGTAACGAATCCTTCCAACATTTCATTCTCCTTCTACCTTGTAGATACATCTCAAAACTCCTTCTTGAATCCATACTTAGAAATGGTTAAACATGTAACCACCTAGATTTGGTTTGTTCCAACTATAGACCCTATTTTCCCTAAGTGTGATCATAACCCCAATTATGTCATGACAATGTTACTTTGGCATAATTCATTTTAAATCAAATTTAATATCCTAGGTGATTTTTATCACTGAATTATATTAACTATTATAGCCATACAATTCAAATCAATTTAAACCAATTAAATCAAATCAAATTCAAACATGGCTATAGTATTTAATTATAAGGGAATTAAATAAACCCTTAAATCAATTGTCCACTTGCAGATAACCCATTCCCCTAGCCTATTTAATTTAATTAAAATGGCTATAGTCCCCTTAATTATTAAAAAGCAATAAAATACTTAAATAATTAATTCCTATATTTTAAATGAATTAAATAGGTTTAATTCATTTCATTTATATTCCCCTAAACCCCAACCTAACCTATCTCAACCACTTCTACCCTAGGTTCTAACCCATCTCAACCTATTCCCCCCTTACTAATCTAATCTTAATTCTAATTCTATTCTAACCCCCCTCCTAATGTTGTCACATTCCATTAAGGAATGATTAACAACTCAACCCACTTGAGAAAGTCAACTTTCTCAAGCATGACTTCTCTAAAGGACCAACTTGCCAAGTTGAGCCTTACTCCCTCCCACACCTCTTAAATGAATTTCATTAATGACCAATTAATGTATATTCCCTCTTGCCCATTCCTCATTAATTCCCAAGGCATTAATGGCTCTTACACCTCATTAATGACCTTAGGGGCTCCATTAATGAACCTTGTCTCCCCCCTCTCTCTCCCATTCCTCTATAAATTAAAGGGATTTGGAGCTCTAATATGGCCTCAAATTTTGAATAGTAGTGTTGTTATGCCAAGATTTTGAAGGAATTTCAAAGCATTTTTATGCTACCCATTCCTTCCTAGCTTCATGCACACTCTATAGTTACTTTCTTACATGGTTATAATGCCCATTTTAGACTAATATGCATGCTTAAATCATTAAACAGTTTGTTTTAAACTTAAATATTTCATGCTATGTTGTTTATGTCACTGGTAATAGCATAATCTGAGGGTTGTTATGTTATTTTCTACACTCATCCTAGTTAGAAAGAAATAGGTCAATGTTAGGGCTTTATATGCTCATTAACCTTTGTTTCTCACTAACATAATGACTTATTAAAGTGTTGTGTCACATATAACAGCTGCACAAATATACACACACATTTCTGGCACCCACCGTGGGGCACGATTTCCAACTTGGCCTCATTTTGTATCACTTTTTCACTAATTTGCATGCCCAGGATTCCATTACAGGGTCATTTTTGGTCATTCTGGATCGCATTTGGAATACTCCCTCGCACCGCAGTAAACGAGGCTCGCATCCAGGATTTCCCATATTGTTTCTAGTTTAAGCTTGCATCTAGGGAGTAGGTAATCACATCTGGTAAGTAAGGTCACATCTGGTTCTTGTGCCGTTCGCTATCTTTTTGGATCGCATCTGGTGAAAATTTTAGTGAACTTCATTGCCTAACCACTAACATTTGCATGTTTGACTTCTTTGGTCTTTTGAATAGCTTAACGATTGTTTGCAGGTTGATATTGATGTTTTTCATGGGAATTGCTACATAACAAACTAACTCAGTTTTTTAGGTTGCCCAACCCCCATCTTGACCTCTATTTTCTTGCTTTAAAAACTAAAGATACATTTTCCAATCTATCACTAAACTGACTAGAGGACTATGCTCTTTTCCTTTTAAGGAAAATCGGAAAATCACACATCATTTTATGGGTTGAACAGAATTTGGATTTAACTGAACAAGCAATCACATCGTATACTTCTTTTTGGATCAGTAAATGAAGAAAACAAATCACTAAATCTTGTGGATCAAAGAACAAGTTCAATCGTTTAATTCATTTTTGGGACACAGAAATTGAACAAGCAAACTCACTAAATATCGTGACTAATTGAACAAGGCAAATCTCTTTTTTTAAGCAATCTTGTTTTCATTAAAATAGGAACATCTAAATCAGGCACAACATTGCTTGAGGGAAAGAACCACTTTTCTTGACTCTATTTTTGAGAGAAAATGGCTTAGATTAGGAGAGTATGCTCTTCTTCAAAAGAAGAATAAGAAATCTAGACATCTAAAGCTTTCCAATCCTTTGTACGCATATTTAATAGTAGAGGGCCTACCGGTTGAGGAAAGAATCTCTTCAAAATGACCCAAGTGAGGACAGGTTTTACACCAACTCTTCCAACTCACTATAAATAGTTGCTTCCTCGTAGGATAAAGCCTCAGAAGATGGAGCCATTTTTGTTCATGGAATTTTGACATAATTCCTTGAACATGCTTGGGTATATGTAGAGCGGAGCTGCTTGAATCTTGCTTGTGAGACTACATATATTCAGGTACTCATAGGGCTATATGCCTCAATTTTTTCATGTGCAATTCTATGGGGGACAGTTTCGAACGGATTGCCCAATAATCTACAACAACTTCAACTGAAAGAATTCCTGATTCACCCCCGAAAGGGTGATAATATTTGTGCAAGGCAAAAAGTAATTGCCCCAAGACACTCATCATATTGTGCCCTCACTTGCATTTAGAGTCGGCTAATACAGCATCATGATTGAAGCCATTGCGTGCTTGGTGATGGTTGTATTCTAATTAGCGTTTGAGTGTGTACCTGAGTCAATGAGCAAATATTTTCATCCTCCAGCTAGAGAATAGGAAAATGATGAGTGTCTGTTTCACCCTCTTAACAATGCAAATCTGTCTAACGTGTCTGAAAAATCACTAAAAAGATAAAATCCTTCAAACAAGCAATAATATTCAAACCTTCAGATACATGTGTTTTTCACTCACTGGCAAGTCTCCAAACACGATCACAAATTAGACAAACTGCATGAACTCCCAAAATGCAAATTTCAAAACTAGCAAAATTTGACAAAAACATAATAAGATTGCATCCAGGATTTCCCAAATTGCATCTGGTAATTAGGGTTGCATCCAGTATACTACCTTGCATCTGGTTAGCACATAGTCGCATCTAGGGTTTAGGCTCACATCTGGTGTCATCAGAGGCTCACATCTAGGAGCTCACATCTAGGATAGTGGGTACTTGCAGAGGTATTTCTTAGAAAGCCTCAGTTTATTAGGATACCCTTTTATCTCTTTAGCTAATTCCTGTTGTCTTTTCTGGTCTCCCTGTTGAAGTTTCAAAACTCTTTCAAACATCTACCTTGCATGCTTAGTCATTCTTTCATGATTGGTTCAATACATGTGGTCTACCCGCTTTCTACCAACAACTTTGTTCCCAGCTCACTATCAGGGCATTTTAACCCTCTGATGCTGGAATCATTTACATCCACCAACAACAAACAGTTACTCTTACCTAGACACACCCACTTGAACGGTCTGAAACTCTCACTTACACTATTGGGAAACATTGACAAAGTTGAGAAACAACTTCATGGTTAACACAATATGCAACAAGTACACGTCTAAAAGATCAAAAGTGCCACCTAAAACACCACACTTTCAAGGGGAAACATCTCATAGTTCCCTACTTGATCTAGACTCCCCACAAATGGATAACGACACTCGTAGATGGAGTGAGGCTTTTGAGTAATATAACCATGGCAAAAGGTCTGAAGATACGGATGAGGAAGAGGAACCTAAGTTTGATCATCCCTTATTTGAGTCTAGAAGTGAGAACAAAATCACTGAGGAGGAATATGAAAAAATTAAATAGAGCAAGAGATTCCATAGAATAATGGAGAAAATGATTGACGAGGATAAAGAGAAATACTTCCTCCATCTAGAGTCCATAGGTGTCAAATTACCTAAGGATTATGATGTGGAGAAACTCAAAGAAAAGGAGGTACCAACTCCTATATCCATTCTCGCCAAGCAACTCACTTTGATGCAAACAGAACTCACAAACCTCAAACAGGAGAAAGAGAAACCCAAAACACAATACTCTTTGGACACCATTTGTCCATTTCCTTTTGACAAGAGTATCACTATGGTCTTGTTTCCTCCCAACGTGGAAAGACCCAAGTATGACAAATACACGGGAGAAACTAACCCACACCAGGGATAACTTTAAGAAATCCCCCTCTAGAAAAAGATATAAAATCTTGGTGAATCTTTCATTTTACTTTAAAAAAAATTAATTCCTATTGGTGAATCTCTCAATTTTTGGGGAAAAATTATTTGTATTGGCGATTATTTTTTAATCACAAATTTTTTGTAGAAAATATTGGTGAATCTCAAACAATAACCAAAATTTCATTAATGACCATGGAAAATAATTATATTTAAAGAAAAAAGAGTTCTTATAGAAAATTATTAGG
>MU224740.1:2658748-2679825 GCA_018584345.1 Thuja plicata
AATCTAGGTAATTCAAAGAACAATCTACACATCAACACCTTACATTTCAAGATAATCAATTCACAAACAATCTATAAATCAAATCAATCATTTCTATACCTTATCTATTAAATTTTAGTAACAATCCTATTCTACACGTTACATTAGTGTTGTAATGCCAAGATTTTGAAGGAATCTCAAAGCATTGTTATGCTACCCATTCCTTCCCAGCTTCATGCACACTCCATAGTTACTTTCTTACATGGTTATAATGCCCATTTTAGACTAATATGCATTCTTAATTCATTAAACAGTTTGTTTTAAACTTAAATCTTTCATGCTAGGTTGTTTATGTCACTGGTAATAGCATAATATGAGGGCTATTATGTTATTTTCTACACTCATCCTAGTTAGAAAGCAATAGGTCGATGTAAGGGTTTTATATGCTCATTAACCTTTGTTTCTCACTAACAGAATGACTTATTGAAGTGTTGTATCATAGGTAACAGGTGCACAAATATACACACACATTTCTGGTGCCCACCGTGGTGCATGATTTCCAACTTGGCCTCATTTTGTATCACTTTTTCACTAATTTGCATGCTCGGGATTCCATTATAGGGTCATTTTTGGTCATTCTGGATCGCATCTAGAATACGCCCTCGCACCACAGTAAACGAGGCTCACATCCAGCATTTCCCAGATCATTTTTGGTTTAAGCTTGCATTTGGGGAGCAGGTAATTACATCTGGTAAGTAAGGTCGCATCTAGTTCTTGTATCATTTGTTGTCTTTTTGGATTGCATCTGGTGAAAAATTTAGTGAACTTCATTGCCTAACCACTAACATTTGCATGTTTGACTTCTTTGGTCTTTTGAATAGCTTAACGATTGTTTGCAGGTTGATATTGACAGTTTTTCGTGGGAATTTCTACATAAAAAACCAACTCAGTTTTTCAGGTTGCCCAACCCCCATCTTGACCTCTATTTGCTTGCTTTAAAAACTAAAGATACATTTTCCAATCTATCACTAAACTGACTAGAGGACTATACTCTTTTCCTTTTAAGGAAAATCGGAAACTCACACATCAATTTATGGGTTGAACAGAATTTAGAGTTAACTAAACAAGCAATCACATTGTATAATTCTTTTTGGATCAGTAAATGAACAAACAAATCACTAAATCTTTTGGATCAAAGAACAAGTTCAATCATTTAATTCATTTTTGGGACACAGAAATTGAACAAGGAAACTCACTAAATATTGTGGCTAATTGAACAAGGCAAATCTCTTTTTGAGAGGATAGACAGATAGTAATTCGGAGTGTAGAAGGAGATCTTTCCAACAAGGAAAGCCTTTTCCTCTTAATCAAAATGGATGGAGATGAGAGGAATAAATGAATTAAAAAAAAATTGAAGTACTTAAGGGGACAAGACCCATGTTACATGGTACCTCTAATGCTGGTAAATAGGATTCACTAGGTTATGCATGTAAACTAGGAAAATCAGTCTATTTCCACTTTAATTACTTTGAAGGAGGGTGGATCCACAAGGCTCAACTTCAAATTTGATCAAAAATGATTGGGCACAAGGTGGGTTCAACAGCCCCTATAAATGAGTTGAAAATAATATTGCATACATGTAAATTGAATGCTACATCTAGGGAAAAATGTTTCAAATTGAGAGTTTTTGACATACACAATAAACCATAGAACTGATATGCAAATAAAAGTTATAAGTTTGGAAAGAAGAGATGGAAAGAAGGAAACTATATCCAAAATTTGGGCTAAAATCAAGAGAACTACATCACTTGGGGTGACGTCAACCCAAGAATGTCAGATGCAGACAAAACTAGTGCTTTTGGAATTAGTATGTAGCTCATAACCTTCCTTGAGGTTTTTCTCATAAATATCTAGGATCAACCTTGCTTTTTCATATTTGCAAAAGTCCAATTTACAAGTATTTTTCTATTTTATTTAGAATCTCTGGATCCTGCCAATTATACATGTAAAAGAAGGACAATCATTGGGTTGATAGGGGTTTTCCTAGGTCAGACCCTAGTTTTGGAATTAACCATGAAATAGAAATAAAATATGATTGGAAGTGTGTTGTAATTTAGCAGAAGCTCGATCTAAATTGAATTCCCTAAATTAAAAAAATTATACCTTCACGAGCCTCCCTTGTGTCAAAGTCTTCATGAAGATGTTGATATTGACTTTTAGATTTCACTTCATAATAGGTTGATCATGGATCATGTCATCATGAATGTCTGGGATTTAAAATTTTACTTATTTCTTCAATGCCTTGATGATGCTTAATTGATTACTCAATTTTATTGCATAGGATGTAATTGAAAACTTGTGGAGACATTATGAAATGTTTCAAATGAGAGGGTTAGGTTTTCTTTTATACATCTCCTCATGAAACATGCTTGAATTCTCAAATAAAATCAACACGGAGAAGGAATTCTCACTTTTGTAATCGATTGTTAGAGGGTCCAAAATTGGGCCCTTTTGGGGGGGTCAAGGACACCCCAAGTGATCTTGCACTTGGTCAAGGGAGCGTCATGCACCATTGACTTGCCAAGCTAGGATGGGTCAAGGAACATTGGTCAAGAATATGGTAGAGATGAAAAATTTAAGGTGGTGTGAACAAAATCAAACATGATCAGCCATATACACTAAATGAAGCCTGGCTAAGCATGAAATTGTATAGGGACACAATTTATGATGCTACAATACCAAATCAATGTGCATGATTTTATGGGAGAGGGTTGACCATATTTAATTAAGGATTATGTATGTGAAAATGAGTAGGAACATATTAGGATTAAATTAGAGAGGCTAATAAGAAAACTTGGATGATGTGACATGTGAGGCCAATTAAATAAATAAATAATATCTATTTATTTAATTTATTGGATAGAAGAGGTAAGGTGGGATATATGGAATAGATAATTAAATCAATTAATTATCTTATAACTTAAGGTAAATTGAAAAAAAGATAGAGAATATTGATCAATAGAATATCATTTAATTAATCTAAATGATAGGGAA
This sequence comes from Thuja plicata, assembly GCA_018584345.1. NCBI lineage: Eukaryota > Viridiplantae > Streptophyta > Pinopsida > Cupressales > Cupressaceae > Thuja > Thuja plicata. The sequence goes on from MU224740.1 coordinate 2,661,782, forward strand.
TTAATGAAATAGAGATAAATTTAATAAATTCAAGTGATCAATTTTGAGTGCATATTAATAGATATGAAAATTTGAATAAAATAAAATAGAAAAAAAGCAATGCAAGATCTAAATCCATATTTACATTCACTCAATAAAGCCTAATATTTATGCACAAATGAAATGTTAACAACAGTACCACAACAAAGACCTTAGATTGCTCTATTGTTTGCTCAGTAAATACATGGATGCTTGATGTAGATTGTTCTCAAATTTTTAGCATAACCATGATATCAACATGATAAGATAAAGACTTGATCCTTGATTATGATAGCGCTAGCTCATGTCATAGATTGCAGAGAATATTTTAAAAATAAAATTGCTAGCTCATTTTTATCAAATTTCCATAATCCATTTGAATTTAATGTATGAACTTCTGATTTTGATTTTGTATGTGTTTTGATGCTAAAAAATACACACACAATTAAAACCAGAAGTTCATGCATTAAAATAGCTAGGTGTTTGATTATGAAAATATGAAGGATAAAAATGAATGAGTGAAGGCCTTATCTATAAGTCTCACATAATATTTAAAAGTCAACATTTTCAATGAAAATGGAGGAGGTGAACAAAGGGAGAGATCTATCATTTGTAGGTCATCACCACAATAGTGGTTACCAGTCATACCAAGGTCATCGATGGAGGGGACAATCTGTTGGGTTGGTGTGCTCCTAGTAAAGTGTGTGAGGCTCCACAAAGAATGATAGATCGCTAGTTTTGAGCTGACTTAGTAGCTAAGAATGAATGACCAGGTGGGGATAGAAATTGGGGGGGTTTTCAAGGATTGTGCAAGGTAATAAGGATTCTTTTAGGGTGATGGTAAATAAATAATGATGTCCAAAGAATCCCGTTGTTCCTTCCCAATCGATTATAGAGAAACTAGCTACAATGCACAATAGAGCTATTTCTATTAAAATATATTCAAAAGAATGGAAAGAATTGATGAATATGTATAAGGAAGATGCCTTCTTCATGAAATAGGGTGGACGATGGTCAGCTTACCCCAAAATCCATAAATTGGTAGATGAAAACTGGGGTAAGCAGTTTGTTTAAAAAACCCTTCCCAATGGGTTCTTTCTGGTTATTAATGGTTGTGTTAGGCAAAAGAAGAGGATCATGAATAATGGGCCTTTTTTAATGGGGGGTATTAGGATATTTATCAACAATTTCTCTTCTAACTTTAACCCAAAGCAAGCATCGATTGAGAAGATTCTGATATGGGTAAGATTGTATAATCTCCCGCATGAATATTAGCATGAAGAGACCCTAAAGATGATTGGTAAAAAGCTAGGGAAGTTCTTGAAAGATGATGAAGCTGTTGAAAAGAAGGATTATAGTATGTATGCAAGGATCTACATTTCTTGGAATTTGTATCCACCTCTTCCTCCTGCAGTAGAAATATGGACAAGTGAAGGGATATGGTGGTAGGAGTTGGAAGTCAAGGAGATCATTGAGCAGTGTAAGAAGTGCAAAGAATGGGGCCATGCTTCTGAAGCATGTTAGGTGGATAAGAAAGGGAAGGACTTAGAGAAGAACTTTCTAGAGACTAAGTTAGTAGAGATGGATGTGTCCAATTGAGAGGATCCTAATGAGGTTTCCTTAGATGTGAAAATGGAGAGCCCTATAGTACTAGATGAGGCAGTTCTTAACTCTCCCTAGCATAATGGCATAAAATACACTAAGGATGGGGAAATTTCTCAAGCTAATATTCTTGAGTCTATCTTAGGGGATACAAGGGGTATATTATCAATAAATTGAGAGTTTGAAATGGTTTTCAGTGGGAAGATGAGGTAGGATGTTGGATTTGAAAAAGGTGAAGAGAGGCAGGAAGCTCTCAGTGATAACACTGGAGGCCAACTTCATAGTGAAGCTTATGAAGCAGGTTGGCAGATCAAAATTATGACCCAATATTGGATGCTTTTGAGGTTGATAAGGGGGTTGAAGATATTTAGTTCACCATCAAAGACAATGCGTAGGAAGAGCCTAGGCATGGTATAGAGGATTTTGAATAAGGGAAGGAATTGGTTTGGTTTAAAGACATTCATATGTCTCTAATTAGAGAGAAGAAACCCACACTGGGGAATGAGGTTTTGAATGGAGATGAGATGATGGTATTCACTGGAGAAGATGACTTAATAGGGGTTATTGGTGGGGAGGATATATTGGCTAAGAGGAATATAGGTCAAACAAAATTGAAAACCAAAAAGGTCAATGCAGGGGGTAAAAGACAAGAGGTAGGAAATCAGCTTAAGTTTTTTTTGAGATGGTTGGTAACATGAAAGACTAGAGTAAGTTAAGATTCGGGAGAGACTTTTTCTCTCCTGGGAAGCAATGAAGATCTTTTAATGGAATGTCATAGGTTGTAATGCCCTTGACAAGCATCATTTGATCAAGAGATGCTTTGATCAAACAAAACCATATGTTGTATGTTTGTAGGGAACAAAACTTCAACAAGATGAGGTAGATTCTTACTTAGGTGTTGGTAGGGTGTGTTTTAGCACTAGTGTTAGTGTGTTAGGTGTGTCATTTGGATTAGGTATCCTCTAAATCCAATAATGGTTAAGGTTGATCTTATATTGCATGCAAATAATTGGTAGTAGGTTAAGGTAAACTTTTTTTCAATTACAGAATTGTCTTTTCCTCTTCAACATTTATGGCCCTATTAGGTCTAAAGACAAAAAATGAAGTTTGGAATTCCATTTCAGAAGTTATCAAGAATTTGGAAAATGATATTTTAATTTTTGGAGGGGATTTTAATGCAATATAGGAGCTAGTAGATAAAATGAGTGGTAACGGATCTCTGGGTAAAATTTAAAGGGATTTTCACAATTTTGTTTTAGTGAATGGTATGTGGGAAGTAACAGCTCAGAATGGATTGTTCACTTGGACCAACAAGAGACATGGTTTTTCAAATAATGTAGAGAAGTTAGATTGATTCTTCCTGGAAAGGATTTGGGATGTCTTTCTAGTGATTTATGAGGGCTCAATATTGTCATTTATGGGGTTTGATCATTTTCCTATTGTCTTGTCACTACAGATGGATTCAGCCGCGTTGAGATGCCCCTTTAATTTGGATAAAATGTAGTTCTATGAAAAAAGGCTTCATGGAAAGGGTGGAGGAATTCACCTTCCAGGTATGGTACTAAGAGCTTTTAACTTTTCAAAAAATTGTGATATATTAAGAGTCATTTAAAAGAATGGAACAAGATTCATTTCAAAGACATCTTTGTAGAAAAAAGGATCCTTGAGTGCCAACTTGAAGCTTTGAATAATAAAGTGATGAATGAGGGAATGGAACAAGTGGATTTTATTATGAAGAAGGAGCTCAAATAACAATATAGTGAGATTCTTGGAAGGGAAGAAACATAATGGAGGCATAAATCTCATGAAAACTTGCTCAAGGAGGGTGACTATAATACTAATTTATTTCATAGTTCTATGAAAAAAAAGGAGACCAGTAAATAGAATTTATTCAATATTGACTATTGTGGGACAAATTTGTACCATGATAGCAATGATAAATGATGAGGTGGTATCTTTTTTCTCCTCCCTTTGGTCAGTTGAGGATAGTATCCCTGCAAAAGACATGGAAGGAGTACTAAGGGTTTTTCCACAGCTTGTGACAGATGTAGAATGTTGATCCCTAAGAGGCTCACACCTAAATAAGGGTAGTTGGGAAGTTCTAGAGGAGTGGGAAAACATCCACCCTGGAGAACAACCTCCGTGATTTTAGAATTCAGCTCTTCATGAGTGATGTTTGGGGAAAAAGGAAGAGAAAAACCTTTAATGAATAATCTAAGCTAAGGGGAGGAAAAGCACCAGATCAAATCTTTGTTGGACAGGTGGGAAATTTTTAGATGGTATTTGTAGGGATTTGACCATCCTAGTCATATTTGTATGCATTAATTCACTCACGATATGGTACACCACATACCCTTCAATGTTGGTAGGAGAACAAGAAGCCAAATTCATCAAATGTATGGCTCACATATTCATATCCAGTCGTAGGAAGCATCTGCAAGGATCTAAATTAAGGCACAAAACTCCTAAATAAAGTACAAGCCTCTTCAACAAATGATGTGGTATAAGACCCTGTTTATTAACAGGCATAAATAGTTCATATAAGGGTCAAAAGAAAAGACCTCACTTCCTAAAACTCATCTTCCTGAGGAGTGGGTTATAAAGGATATAGATCATCATCTATTATAGATGCATTGTGAGGAGAGAGAAACTATCATGATCACAAGTGCACCCAAATAAACAGAAAATAATTGCACCCACATAAACCAGTTGGATCAAACCAATAAAGATTCAGCACTTCACATCGTGATTAATAAAAAGTAAAATGCACCGAATGCACAGTACCCATGATTTATTAAGAGAAAACATGCCAAGGCGAGAGAGAATGCCCTGGAAAATAAATTCTATAGTATACACCCCTGGTCGGAAGGCCATAGGGTCTTGTTCTCACAAAATAAAACCTCTAAAAATAATACACAATATTTCCTTGCCCATTGAACCTAAGTTCAATATCTCCAACCTTTACTTCTTACAAGTTCCTAAGGTTTTATAGAACAACCATCGGTCTATATAATCATAAAATGATTATAATTTATTATAATTGATCGACATACCAAATAATTCAACATGGATCAGTCAATTTCTTGTGTTGTGGGTGAATGTGTCCCTCTAATTGGCTAGTCACAGTATCCCTGCCAATTAGACTCAAAACAAGAATCATGGTAGTTTGATCAGAGATGATCATGATTGTGTAGATGCTAAAAATGTCCCTTCACACTCTTATTGACTAAATTTAGTTTAATTAATACCCCCTTGACTTTATAATTAATTTTAATTAATTAATTATATTTTTCATTTTCATCTACATGTTTAATAAAATTTATTTAATTAAAAAAGTTCATCTCCTAATGTATTTAATTTATTTAAATACATCCCCTAATGTATTAAATTTTATTTAAATGAATTCTCCCCATAAACCCCTTTTTGAATAGATTTCAATTTATTTAAATCCCTTCATTTATCTTTTTCTTCTAAACCATTATTTAAATTAATCTAAATCTAAACCCAACCTAAAACCTAGCCTACACCCATCACCTCACCTACTAAGCCTACATTTTAGGTTAATCCTAAGATTAATTAGCTAATCTATAGGACTCCTAAAATAATTAGCACTAATTTGTTTCTCTCACATGTGTGAGCAACTCTTCTCAAGGTGTCCAACCACCTTCCTTAACTTATCCAACCACATTCTTACAAGGTTGTCCCCTATCTCTTTCCCCAAAGTTGCTCACACGTGTGAGAAACCTTGAGCCTTTCAACCTTAAATACCCATATTGTCCAAAGTTTCTCACACATGTATAAGACCATACAAACATAAATAATTTATATAAGGGTCGAAAGAAAAGACCTCACTTCCTAAAACTCATCTTCCTAAGGAGTGGGTTATAAAGGATATAGATCATCATCTATTCTAGATGCATTGTGAGGAGAGAGAAATTGTCATGATCACAAGTGCACCCAAATAAATAGAAAATAATTGCACCCACATAAACCAGTTGGATAAAACCTATAAAGATTCAGCACATGACACAATCATTAATAAAAAGGAAAAGGCACTAAATGCACAGTCCCCATGATTTATTAAGAGAAAACATGCCAAGGTGAGAGAGAATGCCCCAAAAAATAAATGCTATAGTATACAACCCTGATCGGAAGGCCATATGGTCTTGTTATCAGAAATTTAAACCTCTAAAAATAATACACAACATTTTCTTGCCCATTGAACCTAATTTCAATATCTCCAACCTCTATATCTTACAAGTTCCTGGGGTTTTATAGAACAAACTTCGGTCGATATAATTATGGAATGATTACAATTTATTATAATTTATTATCATACCGAAGAATTTGGCATGGATCACTTGATTTCCTATGTTGGTGGTGAATCTATTCCTCTGATTGGCTAGTCACAGCATGCCTGCTAGTTAGACTCAAAAGAAGAATCTTGGCAGTTTGATCAAAGATGATCATGATTGTGCAGACATCTAAAAATGTCCATTCACACTCTTATTAATTAAATTTTATTTAATTAATATCTCCCTTGACTTTATAATTAATTAATTATATTTTTCATGTTCATCTACATCTTTAATGAAAAAATTCATCTCCTAATGTATTTAATTTTTTTCAAATACATCCCCTAATGTATTAAATTTTATTTAAATGCATTTCCCCCATAAACTCCTTTTTGAATAAATTTCAATTTATTTAAATCCCTCCATTTATATTTTTCTTCTAAGCCATGATTTAAATTAATCTAAATCTAAACTAAACCTAAACCCTAGCCTACACCCATCACCTCACCCACTAAGCCTACATTTTGGGTTAATCCTAAGATTAATTAGCTAATCTATGGGATTCCTAAAATAATTAGCACTAATTGGTTTCTCACACTTGTGTGAGAAACTATTCCCAAGGTGTCCAACCACCTTCCTTAACTTCTCCAACCACATTATTACAAGTTTGTCCCCTATCCCTTTCCCTAAAGTTGATCACACATGTGTGAGCAACCTTGAGCCTTTCAACCTTAAATACCCATCTTGTCCAAAGTTTCTCACACATGTGTGAGAAAATTTGACTTTTGCATGGCCTCCTTTTTTCCCATGTGTCTCCTATGTGGCTCCTATGTGGATTCCACATAGGTGCGACCTCATCAAAGTCTCTCAACTCCCTCCAAAAATTTATAAATAGGAGCCTCCTCCTTTTCATTTTCATCCATTATAATTGCATTGTTATCATGCTAGTATAGTTCTAGAATTTTAAGAGCATTCTCATAGCATTTTCATGTTAGCATAATATCATTTTTTGAATACCATAGCATGTTAGAATCATCTTAGTTTGAATCATGTTAGTTTGATAGCATTTGCATCTTCATCACTATCACTTGGATCATGGGTGGAACTAGTTCCTCATACTAGTTTTGCATCATCTTTGATCTTCATTTTTGTATGAATTTGTAGTTTCATTTGAATCTTAGATAGCTTGCATTCCTTTGGGATTAATATATTGTGTTTTGGAGAGAAATACTCACATTTATCCATGAAGAAAAAATCAAATGGAATAAGGGTGGTTGTGCAGTTTTATGGTTGAAGTATGAACAAGGGAACTGTTGAAGACGGCAGTGTAGAAGGACTCTACATTTTTGGTGACTTTCAAGGGATCTCGACCTACATGGAATTAGCCTTATAATCTCCAGTAGTGCAGACTAGATCCTTACCCATTGGGTTGGAGAGTTGACTCACATTGGATCTCTCAAATCAGTTATCTTCAATGAGTTGTTGGTTGGAGGACCAACGAGCTGGAAACAACTGCAAGCAAAATTTAAGTTAGAGATTTCCTTGGAGAATAAAGAAAAATATTAAATTAGAAAGCACAGATCAAACCAGAGGACCCAAGGAATGGAAATAAGTTGCAAGGGAGAGCCATCAAAGAGAGAACAAATAATAAAAGTATATAAGGGCTAGCCAAGAGTATTCATTAATCACCTTCAAAATCAAACAAACCATATCGAAAAACCCATAGCCATAAAGGCAAGGGGTACCCTGAGGTTTGAGAGTAGGTGATTGTATTTAATCCATCTTTTTAATGAAACTTTATATTTGATAACCCATGGTCAACTAAAACATTAAAACAAGCAGTAGATTAATACGGTCAAAAGATGAAATAAAATCATCATTGGGTTTGTGTTTGTGCAAGGAGTTAATCCTTCCCCTTACTAAGATAATGAAATGGTTTCCACTTGTTTGCTAGACTACGTAGGTAAAATTTATTCCATAGCCGACCAGCTAGAACCTTGCTACCAGTCAGGCATTCATAGCCCTGACAAGGTTATCTCCTTGAAAACTATTAACATAATTCTACTACCAGTCAGGCGTCCATAGCCCCAGTAGGGTTGCTAACATAACCTAATTTTTTGCATTTTTTGCATTTTTATTTTTTTATTTGCATTTTGTATTTTCTCTTGTTTTCCTCTTTGGCTTTGATATGCATGAATGACTATGACATCATCCTTCTAGGTTGGTTTCCAAGGTGGTAGCAGAACATTCTTATATTTTTCACCTAGCGAACAAGGGAAGGACATCTCATCATTATTAATATGGGTGTTAAAATGAGGATTATGTGAAATCTAGCTAGATATCACCTCTTTTACAAAATGACAGATATTAATGCTAAGTCTTATGAAAAAATGTGTTAGGACACAGGGATATCAAAAAATCTTTCATTTTAAACCAAAAATAAATGTTGTTACCTTTTCTCGCCACCCAAGGAGTACATATCTCCTCCAACCACACTATTGACAGCCAAAAATTGAGCTCGAGGATCCAAAAATGGACAAATGGAAACTCTTAGCAAATGAAAATAGTACTTATATAAGTTGATGTGATAGTCTCTCTATTGTAGAGTAAAGGCATTATGCTTGCAGAGGCGGTCAACTACTCTATAAAAGGAGTGACACTTTTGAAAGGTGGCATAAGGAATTTTGTAGACCTGGGAGCCATAGGTGTAGGATTTTCAATTTGAGCTTAGAGGGATGGATACACCTCTGAGATTGACCTCCCCATTATCTTAGGAACCTTTCCTGGGTTTTATAGACAATGATAGGCTAGCCACATTGATAGGCACGGATGACAATTTGGTCCAGGTTCATTGGCTCTCTGTTAAAACTTAGGGGAACCTAGGGATGTGAATAAGTTTCTCGCATTGGGCATATTTGGAAAAATTTACTACAGGGGGATTGAGGATGTACTAGACGTGGCTCGTTATGTTCCACTAGCAACCGACTTAAATATTTTCCTTGAGATGGGAGGTACCATGGGTTCCTTTTGTTTAAATTTTTTTACATACCCCTCAACATACATCATTGTTATGCACAACATGAGGTCAATTTTCTGAAGAAATATCTAGACCGAGGTGTAGAAATATCAGAGGAGTGAATTGAGGAGTTATTCTTGAGGGTCTTGTTCGATAAAGATTGGGATCCTGCCATTGAATTGATGGAAAAGGAGACTGCTAACTCGGAAGAATACTCAGATGAAGGAGGGGATGACTTAGACGAGGATGGACCCGGCTCTAGAGATGAGTGACCCGTGCTGCTAAAAAAAAATATTTTGCTTCTAGAAAGAACTAAAATGTTATGATACGAAAATGTAAATAATGAAGAAAATTTTATTTTTTTTTGTAAATTTTGAGTTGTAAATAGATATACCGAAGATAAATGAAATATATATATATATATTTCTCGTCTTATCTCAATGTGTTTATTTACTTTTCTATATCATTTACCACTTTAAATTATTTATTGCTTTAAGTCAAGAAAAATAAATCTTAATGCTTTCTTTTAAAGTAATGAAATATCATAACAAGAGGCCTCGTCATCATAAACAAAATGATGATAGGTCAGGAAATACCTTTTCATGCATGAAAATGGGAAAAATATATTGCATTAACGTACTTTCTCTTAATAGACAAAAGGGTTTATTGTAGTATTATTAAAATCACCATTTTCTTAAAAAAAACTTAATATGCAATGATGATAATTGTTAGAGACTCACTGCAGACTAACACTGGGGAGTGACAACTGTACATGGGACATCGAAAATGTGTCACCTTGCACAATAGTGCTTATTGGAAGCAAAACAACCAGCTAACCTACCCTAACTATTTACACTAATTTAACAGCTAACCTTTTTACAAGAACCCATTTACTGGAATTGAGAAATAGCTACCCTGGCAGCCTAGCTTTTTCTTGGAAATTAATGGATTTGGATTATGTTGGCAAGAGAAAGGTAACATGGGTATTATCCTTCTTGGGTGTGATATGTCAAAGGTGATGAAATAACTTTATTTTTGGCATTTCTTCTTACCTCACATGAGATGACATCTCAAGATCTTTGAAAAGACTCTTTTCATGCTCTGATGCGAGCATGACTTCATCAGACTAACAAGTAGACGGTTCCAAATAATACCTGATTGGGCATCCATGGGTCTTCTTAAAGAAATTTTCAACAAGGGATGTGTTTTCACTAACTTGGACCTCGGTGACTAGTGGTATTTCCATCTGGGGTGCACTAGAGGACTCAAACTAAGGGATCAAAGTGCATTCATTGAGAATTGTAAAGAATGCTTCAAGCACATCCTAGAATAACATGTCATCATTTTTTACTTCTCCTTTCTCACTAGGGGTTCTGGAAAAAATTCCCGAGGTGATGCCTCCTTTGAAGGGATCTTTAAAACCTCCAAAAATTGTGTAGCGGGGACCTTTTCATCTTTGAAAAAATAGGGGAGCTCAAAAAAGAGAAGACTCAGATCCTTAGTATTTGAATTTGGTAGGGGAAGAGTTTCATCATCATGAGACATGCTTTCTTGTGTCAGCAATAGGTCTTGCTGACCTTTTTCATTCTTCTTCTTTGATTTTCAAACCACTAGCCCACCTTTGAACAATGAAAATGTATCTGGTATCAAGCTCTAGAAGGAGAACTCCAAAAAATGGGTCCATTTAGGTACATCTCCCACTGAACATGGATCCTCTGAGACCACTTCATTCATGAACTGGTCCTCTTGGACAGACTCTACTACTAAATATGATTCCTCAAGAGAGGCCTTGAGCATACTCAAGTAACACCAAAGGACACTCTGTTGTCTTTCAATCTCAATGATCCTTAGCTCGCCTTGAAGGTTGAGCTGCATCTCCCATGAATTTGGAACTAGACTCCCACATTAAGGTTGAGGAGCAACCTAATCAACAAAACTATAATAATTTGGGTCCATGCCTAACTGGACCCTGACCATTTCTTTTTTTGTGCACTTTCTTGATTCATTCAAGCTTGAAAATTCAAAGCATGCATTGACTTTGGTGACTACGTTCAGCTTTGTCTCACCAAGCATGCCAAAAACAATTTTTTGATCCCTAAGAGGCTCATGCCTAAATAAGGGAAGTCAAGAAGTTCTACAGGAGTGGGATGGGCTGCGCCCTGCAGAACAACCTCCAAGATTTCATAATTCAAATCTTCATGAGTGGTGTTAGGTGAAAAAGGAAGAGAACAAACTTTAGCAAACAATCTAATAAGGGGAGTTGAAGCCCTAGATCAAATCTTTGTTGGACGGACTAGGAATTGGTCAGATGGTATTTGTAGGGATTCAATCATACTGGTCAAATTTTTAAGCCTTCATTCACTCACGATACGGTGCACCACATACCCTTCAATGTTGGCAGGAGAACAAGAATCCAAATTCGTCAAACATAGGTCTCACACTTTCATATCCAGTCGTAGGAAGAAATTGCAAGGATCTGAATTAAGGCACAAAACTCCTAAAGAAAGTGCAAGCCTCTTCAAAAAATGATGTGGTATAAGACTCTATTTATTAACAGGCATAAATAGTTCATATAATGGTCTAAATAAAAGAACTCACTTCCTAAAACTAATCTTCATGAGCAGAAGTTTGCAAAGGATATAAGTTATCATCCATTCTAGATGCATTGTGAGGAGAGAGAAATTGTCATGATCACAAGTGCACCCAAATCAATAGAAAATAATTGTACCCACATAAACCAACTGGATCAAACCTATAAAGATTCGGCACATGACAAAGTGATTAATTTAAAAGGAAAAGGCATCAAATGCACAGTCCTCATGATTTATTAAGATCAAACATGCCAAGGCAAGAGAGAATGCCCCAGAAAGTAAATGCTACAATATACACCCTTGGTCAACAGGCCACAGGGTCTTATTCTCAGAAAGTAAAACCTCTAAAAATAATACAGAGTACATCCTTTCCTACTAAACCTAACCTCAATATTTCCAACCTATATTTCTTACAAGCTCTTGAGGTTTTATAGAACAACCTTTGGTCGATATGATCACAAAATGATTAAAATTTGTTACAATCGATCAGCATGTCAAAGAATATGGCATGGATCACTCAATTTCTTATGCTGTGGGTGAATGTATTCCCCTGATTGGCTAGTCGAAGCATGCCTACCAAGTGGACTAAAAAGAAGAATCATGGTGGTTTTATCAGAGATAATCATGATTGCATGGGCCAATCAGAATGGCATGAATGGAAAAAATCTCTAGAATTTCATTGGTCGTGGGAGCTTACGCATGGGAGAATATCCCTTGAATTTTCATTGGTAGGTCCTTCGATCATGGGTGTCCTAGGGGACATGTGGATAGCTAGCAAAACTTGGAGGGAAGGAATCCTTTGTGGAGTGGCTTAAAACTAAAATAGGTTGACACGTGTTAGCCCCTGTTAGGAACAGTGTTGCTATGAGCATGCTCGCACGGTTTTGTGGTGTAAGTATGAACATGGGAAGTATTGAGGTCGATGGTGTAGAAGGATTCTACACAAACAATAATATTCTTATGAAGACGGTTCATCTTAAGGAGGTCAAGGAGGCTCTTTTTTCTTTAGAGGGAGAAGTCTTCGGGCCCAGACAGTTTTCAAGCATTTTTCTTTCAGAAGTTCTAGGAAATGTTTAAAGTTGTATTGTGGGAGATGGTGGAAGATTCCAAGCAACAAGGGTTTGTATTAAAGGATTTCAATAACACTTTGGTGGCCTTAACACCAAATAAAGTAGAGTTGGATTCATTTGAGGACTTTCAACCCATTTCCCTTTGTAATGTGGTTTATAAAGCTATCTCAAAGGTGGTTGCAAACAGGTTAAAGAAGATTCTAGGATCGATCATTTCCAAAGAGAAAAGTGGCTTCACTTGTAATCAATCCATTGTTGAAGGAAGCATTATTTCCCATGAGGTCATTCATTCTATAATATTGAACAATCAAAAGAATGTGTTTTTAAATATAGACATTGTAAAAGCTTATGACAGGATTAATAGGACCTTCTTGTATAAAGTACTTGAGAATTTTGGTTTTAGTGTTTAATGGGTTTCTTGGATCAAAGGAATGATGACACAATATTATGCCTCAGTCTTGGTTAATGGAATTCTACAAGGTTTTTACTCAACATCAAGGTAACTTAGTGATGTGGGAGAATCTTGGGTTCTTGGCAATCCTATATCAACCAAAAATATGTTTGTTTTGGTTTGGTAGCTTGTTCAAGACTGCTCGGTAACTGCTTTTCTTGGTCGGTTGAAGGTTTGTTGTTTCACAGCTCAGGATCAGTTACTTGTTTTGGTTGGCTTCACCAACTGGGTCTTAGTGTTTTTTATTGGATGCTCAATGATTTTCACCGACTGGTCTCTATGCTTGATAGTCTTTCTCACCGAGTTGGTTTACGGATGTTGGATCTTCTGCCCGATGTATGCATTTAATTTCCATAGTGTAATTAATGGTGGGGTCTCTCATTGGGATGCGGGTGGAACTAAATCTAGGTCTTTTTTGTTTCCTATGTTGGATCTTTAGGATCTTTGGTGCCAACCTCTTTTGTGGTCTCTTGTATATATTGTCTTTGTTCTTAGATTTAGTGGCAGTTTTTGAGGCAGCAATTCTGAAGTAGGAACTGGGATAGAAGATTTAGATTGCAAGTCTATGACCTCGCATGTATGAAGATTATTTAGTAAATATCTAAATGTATATGGATGAAACCGGGAAGGCCTTACATCCCGGCATGTATGATGTTTGAGGAAATAATAAGAATATTTTGCTTTCTTTCTCTCCCTTCCTGTGTTGTTGCTTCCGAGTTGTTCTGCAAGTTGGTTTGGATAGTTGGGAGTTCCTTGGGCCCTGGGTCTCCTTACCCTCCTTGCGTCACTTAGGCAAGGGGATCATATGTATCCTTTCCTCTTCATTATAATGGAAAACATTTTGGGCAAGCTGATATCCAATTGTCATGTCCAAACACAATGGAAAGGTGTCATAGTTGCAAGTGGAGTGGATTTGGTTTCTCATCTCCAATTCCTAGGTTATACTCTTTTTATGGGTGAGGCTTCTTTGAGGAAGCAAGGGTTACAAAAGGAATTTTGGAGATATATAGTGAGGCCTCTAAGAATATTATCAATTGGAAAAGGTCTAAATTTGTTTTCTTTAATACTGGTCAGGATGTGCAGAGAGAAATTTCCAAAATCTTCAATATTAGGCCTGGCAAACTTCCAAATAATTTTTTGGGAATTTCATTATTTTCCAAGTGTGTGTTTTTGTAAGTCCTCTCTTTGGAATGGAATAACTGATTGGTGTATTGTAAAATTGGAAGGATGGAAAACTAAGTGGCTCACTTTGGTCGATAGAATCCTTATGCTTAAAACAGTTATCTCTTTTTATGCCTATGTTTCCATGTCATGTTTAAAGATTCCAGGGAGAGTTATCAGGATTATTGAACAAAGGGTGTGGAAGTTCTTTTGAATGGGAATCATGAACAGGATAAAATTCCCCTATTGACTTGTGAGAATATTTTGTAAACCAAAAGATTTAGGAGGGGCTGGTTTGAGGAATTGGAAATTCCTAAACGAGGCAATCGGAGCTAAATTAGTGTGGCACGTGTATAAATTCCCTGATCATAAATGGGTGTGTATCTTGAGAGAAAACTATTTAGATAGTAGTGATAGGATAAGAATCTCGACTATCCAAGATCTATGGAGAGGTTACTTTGTCTAGAAGTTCATTTTTTATTATAGGCAGGTGATTACTAACCATGTTTCTTGGCAGTAGGGTAATGGGAGAAGGGTGAATTTGCAGACTCTATTCATGGGATACGAAGGAAGCTTTGGCAAATGGAGGTAACGTAGACAAAATTAAAATAATTTCTTAGCAGTTTTGGGGAGTGAAGGTCAGTGACTATGTATTTTATAAGGCTAATGATTATGAGGGAAAATGGGTCTAGAATGACCCGAGAGATTTGGAATTGGATGGACATGATTCTAAAACCTTGAAGGATATATTTAGCAGTCGTCTGCTCTCTCTTTTTGGATGGAAGATGAAGTTATTTAGTGTGTGTATATTAGGGGGGACTATTATGTTAAAATAGGATTGTAAAGGATAAAAAAATGATGATGATAGTATGGTGGTACAAGAGGCTTGTACCTCTAAATAATATCCTTTAAATATGAAAAGTTGGGTAAGGTAAGAATCTCCTCCTAGCCACAAATTTACAAAGGAAAGATCCAGATTGATTAACCACAATAAAATGGTCAATGCACAAATGGATCAATCGATTGGAAATAAGAAGAAAGAGGAAAACCTTACATTCCCATTTTTTGGGGGGAAGAATGGAGTGTGTGTAATAGATCTAAGATGATTAAAACCTTAATGGAAATGAATTGAAGACAAATACTAACCTCAAAGTATAGAAGATCTAGAAATTTTTGTTTTCTGGTGTTTGTACTGAGTTTCTAGAAATTCTGCAACCTGGTCTGGTCTGGAAACACAGAGATGGAGAAAACCCAAAAATATTTTTATTTTCTAAGCAAGGTCAACCTTGACCCAAATACAGGGGCACAATTGTAACCCTTTATGTTGACCTTGACCTGCACTACTCCGACGGAAAATCTATTAGCGGATCCTAAAAGTTTGTCGAAAAGGGTATCCAAATCTACTCTGTAATTTGTTGTTTTGTACCTATACCTACAATAAAAATGGTTTTTTTGGGGGGGGAGAGGTTTTCCTTGGTCAAACCCTGGTTTTGGAATTAACCTTAAAATAGAATTGAAATTTTAGTAATAAACGAAGTAATTAGAACAATTTACCTTGATTATGTTGAAACCCTTGTGGAGGATTGGAATCCTCAGATCCACAAGTATGAATGCACCAAATGGATGTAGGATGTAGGATGTAGGATGTAGGATGTCTGAAATCAATTTCCTTTAGATCTTCAACACCAATCTTGAATGGATCTTGGAATAGGAAGAAGCTTGAATGGATATGGATGGAGAAATCTTCAACAAGAGGGCTCCCTAGAGCTTGAATCCTTCAAGGGCTACTAATGAATCTCCTTGATGAATTGAATCTTGAATGCTTGAATGCTTTGATAGATTATGCATAGATTTTATCCTTGTTGCATGCTTTCTTAGATTCTTCATCTTAGAAAATGAGAGGAGAGAGGCTTCCTTATATACTAGTCTAGGGCACAAACTTATAGAGAGGTTGACATAGGAGAATTTAATTTCCATTAGGCCTATACCCCTAGAAGTGGACCTATATTAAATATATTTTTAAGAGTCGCTACTTCGAAGCCCAAAATAACCAACCCGGAAGTGGGAAATAATTATTTCCAAACCCCAACATCCAGAAATCTTTGGAATTTAAAATTTAGACCCTGGGTCATGGTCGAGGTCGACCTTGACCCAGAAGGTCGACCTTAACCCTAAGGTCAAGAACCTCAAAATCTTAGAGCAGGATACCAGAAACGGGTAGGACAGAAGTGGAAAATAGGGCAGGACAAGGAAAAACCCAGATCCAAGTCAAAGACCCATTCAAGGCATTTGACATGACCCCAAACCACTTACTCGGGGAGCTAAACCAGTCCTAAATGGAAGTGCTTCCATTTTTCAATGATATATTTAGCCCCCACTTTAGCAAGAGTATGGACTCGATGCAAACTCTTAGTAAAGGAGATCACAAAGAAAAGATAATCTTATTGAAATCAAAGGGATAAAGAAATCTTCAAGCCCCCAGGGACTAAAGTCTTTGTCAACCCCAAGATTATAATAAGAGAGACATCACCAGTCAAAGGAGAAGAGAGAGAGGGTGTGATTACCTCGCCCAATGAGAACCTGTGTCCCATTATGAATCATGCAAGGAAATAGTGCAAGTGGAAAGATGGAGTTGAACTGCCTAGTGAATGTGGCTACTCACTAGTCAACCCATCAAGGATTCACCCTCAGGAATATTCTATTCCAAAAGAGCAAAGCCAAAACTAGAGAGATCCAGTCTTAAGGACACCTTTCGACCTTAAGGGATCAAAACTTTGTAAATTGAAAATGGAGGGATCAAGAGATCCTATAAGGTAAAAATCCATGCTTTAAGTATTAGTCTCCAATCCATAAAGGGAAAAAAAATTATAAGTTTGAAAATATTTTGAAAGTGCGTGTGTGCCAAAAAGTGAGTAGAGCATATGCCCCCACGTTAAAATCATTGCTACCACTTTAATAGGAGCAATGGCTTTAACGAAAACATAAACAACTCCACTGATTACATTTCCACTATGAGATGTCCCCAAGCGAAGACAAATCAAGGGAAATACTACATAAATATACAGAGAACACATAAGGGGTCTACCTATTGTGGGGTTAGTATTCTATGCACCCTAAAATAGTCGCCTAGACTATGGGCCCCATTTATCATTTTATCATTTTATCAATTTCATGAATCAATGCTTTGGAACATTTTCAATTCAAATCAATTTCCTTGATCAAATTGTAATTAATTCAATTATTCAATTATTTCAATATGTCCTAAGGTTTGATCATTTTTATTTAATTAAAAGATTTAATCTCCCTTTTAATTAAATAAAATTCCTCTTATTTAATTAAATTAAATTTCTCCTTTTTAATTAAATAAAATTTCTCTTATTTAATTAAATTCAATTCTCCCCATTTAATTAAATAAAGTTCTTCCAATTTATTTAATTGAAAGAAAACCCCTCTTTTAATTAAATAAATAAAAATCCCTACTTAAACCACTTTATTTGTTGAAAAGGCAATAAATTAAATGAAAACTAAATAAAAATCCCTTTTTCTTCACATCTTCCTAAGTGGTGGGTTTTTGCCTCTTAATCTCAACCATTGATCAATTCTTTTTGCCTCTTAATCTCAACCGTTCACTTTCCTACATAAGGAAACCTCTCCTTCTCATTTGATAATAATCAATCATTCATATATTAGGTTTTCATAGTATTGTTATGCTACAGGTTTGGAGAGCAATTTTGGAGGAGGATTTGAGCATTCAAGCTTGGATATTGCAACTTCTCTCTTCTTGTATTCTTCTTCTTGCATCCATGGCTATTCATGTAGATTAGATTCATGTTTATTTTC
>MU224741.1:70885-110374 GCA_018584345.1 Thuja plicata
TATATATATATATATATATATATATTACATACAATTTAAATATTATGAATCTTCCCACCACCTTTTATATGTAAACATTGAACTATTTCATTTAGGTCCCGCCATTTTTTTGGGTATCGTAAAATATTGGGTACCCGGTAATAAATAGGTGTAACTTTTATGAAAATATTCCCAACCCCCACAGGCCAGAGAATCATGAAATTTTAGACTTTTTTCATGGGTTTCAGACGTGTTGCAGATAAAAAAAGTGATTTGGGGCCCTTTTTTGAAAGTTTGTTAATTTAATATATTTTCTGTCAACTTTTGGTCTCACGATGGGAAGCAACAGTCGTTGAAAGTACAGATGGAAGAGGAAGGTGACAGATGAAGAAATTCAAGCATATAGGGAAAAAGATGGAGAAAATCACCAAAGAAAGAGAAAAGGTATGTTAAACATTAACCAAGGCGACCCCGTAAATGTAGTTGCAAGTGAAGAGTATGATGAATTTGAAAATAATATGGAAATTAATTTTGTGAATAACAATGTATGGAGTGAAGATGAAAATGTAGAGACAGAGAATGAATATGTAGACTTGGGGAATGAAAACGTAGACTTAGGGAATGCCAATGGATAGAATGAAGATGAAAATGTATAGATGGAGATTGAAAATTTAGACTTGGGGAATGAAAATGTTGCACAAGAACCACATGAACATTACACGTCACAAAATTATATGTGAAACGAAGTCCCTTGCAATAAAGATAATCAAACTTCAAATTCAGGGCTTTAAAGAACACCTAAATGGTTAATTGAAATTGAGGAGAACATTATGAATAATTGGGAAGGAAAGAGATTACATAGAACCGTTAGGTTGTGGGCTTCAAGACTTTATGATCAATTTTTTGGAAATAAGACATTGGTTGAGCAATGTGAAATTTTTGTGCAATTGTTTAAGATGCAAAAGATGAGACCTATGCTTGTGAAATTGAAGATTCGTGTGAACAAGAAAATGTTGAGAAAATGTGTTTTGTACACATTAAATAATAATGTTTATTATATTATTTCATTTTATTATGTAATTGTTACACCTAGAGGGACGTGCAACATGTAGAGATTCTCATGGAATATTCCTTGAGAGTTGTATTGTAACATTGTGATATTATTTAATGTAATTATTTAATATTGGGGAAATAAAGTCAATAAAGTACCTGTGTACGGTGAATTATTCAATCTATTGGGAGCAAGCTCAAACATGAAAATATTAGTGGGTTAGCACATAAATCATTTCAAGATCACATGAAAGAGAAAGCAAGCAACAAAGGACTCAACATAACATCAAATTGAGCTAAAAATAAGTAACAATGCACCCTATTTTACTCATTTTTATTTTCTCTTCTTGATAGGATGTAGGTGTGCTCTCTCAAACACACAAGAATGCAATGGAACCCAATGCAAATGCAAGATTGATAAAATGAAAGAATTCAAGAACTAGTATAAGGAACTAGTCTGAAATCTTTCAAAAGGATGATATTCTAAGCTAGTTATGAAGATGATATGCATATACTAGATGGAAGCTAAGATTCATTCACCAATTTGAAACCTAGCATGTGATATCTATGTGAATTAAGCATAAAAAAACTAAGAGCATATTGAAAACATGAAATCTAGAGATATGCTAACATAATAACAATGCAAATATGAGAGATGCCAAATAGAGAGGAGAAGGCCTCTATTTATAGAGTTTTTGGAGAGAGGAAGAGGCTTGGATGAAGTGGCACCTATGTGGCATCCACATAAGAGCCACATAAGGGACACATAGACTTGAAAAGATGGCCAATTTTGAGTCAAAATTGGCATTTAATATTGAATAGCTCAATATTTCCAAGTGGGAGACAAAGTTGTAAGAAGAAATTAATGAGGAATGGGTGCCCATTTTGGAGAGAATTTTCCCATGTGGGTGAGCATTCCATTAGCCTTAAAAAGGTTAGGAATCACCCATTAAGCATGGTTAAAGGACAGTTGGGTGGGGAAGTATACTTAGGGAATGAGGTGATGGGAGTAGGGTAGAAATAGGGTAGGCTTTTAGGGTAAGATTAATAGGTTCCTAGATAGGGTTTCGATTATTATTCAATTTAGATTTGAATAAATCAAAGTTTAGGAGAATTAGAAATATGGGAGGATTTAATAAATGTAAATTTATTAAAAAAGGAGATTTTATGAGACAAATGTATTTAAATAAAATACATTATAATAGTATTTAAGCTATTGATAAATACTAGCAAATGAGACTATTTAATTGATTAAATCAAATAGTTAGAGGAATAAGAGGGAAAATAATATTAATATTTTTGGACGTCTACATTTTTCCCCTCTTTGACGTGGTGTTGCAAGTGATGTTTTGTCAAAGATAAGAAAATGAGTTGCCCCAGAGGAAAAGGGTTTCTAGGAGTCGTGCTAAATCAATGATGGTACAGGGTTGTGCCCCCTCGAGAAAAGAACACAACGAAGATGATGTTATGGAATTTTCTCAAAAAAGGATGCAATGGGAAGGAGGAAGAGAGAGGAGGGAATAAATAGAAGCCTTCTGAAATATAATTAAGAATGCAGCTAAGAATGCAAATGCAAATTAAATTAAATTCAGCTAATGAGCGTTGGGGATCTATTTGTGTGTAAAAGTGTGGAGAGCACATCCAATTTTGATATTGCAATAGGAGGTATGCATCAGGTGTTAGAAAACATAGATGAAAAGATTCCTTTGCATGGACTAGATGCTCAAACAAAAGCACACTACAAAAGATGCATGTATCAGTAGCAACCAGTCACAATGCACCAAGATATAACATATCGAGGTAGTGGTGAGTAGGTTTAAACTAACACAAAAGATAAAATCAATAAAGAATGCCTCATGACCAAGCAGTCATACGGTCCAAATTTATTTCCATGAATAGGATTGATGTGTTGAAGGATTTGATAAGCTGATGCCAGAAGGATGCATCCGGATGGGCAGAGATTGGATTTGATTTGATAAAAGAGATTCGTTGGCAAAAGTTGTGAATAGGATGGGAAGCAAGGACAGTCGGTCGCAAAATTGATTTGGTGAAAAACATTATCGCAGTCGTATTTAGTCAAAACATTGCTAAAAACTAAGATCTAGAATGATGCGGAAACAACGAAGTGTTTATTGCATGATTTTTGAGAATATTTGATATTTTTGGAATTTTTGGAATTTTAAATGTTTTTGGGATTTTATGCGTATTCAAGCTATACAACATGATGATTTATATAAAAATATACACGGGGGGGAGGAAAATGGGTGGGGAAAATTTTTGGGGAAAACAGGGGCTATAAGAGGGGTGGGGGGGGGGGGTTAAGGAAGGNGGGGGGGGTTTAAGGAAGGTCATTTGTGAATAGTAAATAGTGAAATCTATCATTTGGAGTGAAATGATGGCTGACAAGAGGATGAATAGGCAGTTGGGAGAGTGCATGTGCACACATGGGAGGCTCGCTGAGTGATCGGTATCGGTGAGTGAGCTAACCGAGACCTCAAATTTATTATTATGAAATTTATTTAATGCTTTGGGTGGGTTTATGGGGTAATTAATAGGGGTATTAATGATTGCAGACTAGAGACACTGGTTCTTGAACTAGCGTCTGCACAGACACCGATCACTGGACCGACATCTACGCAGACACCGATCCCCAAACAGGCATCTCAAAAGATGTCAGTGCTGGACCGATATTTTCAAAAATGCTAGACTCGGACCCCCGTCTACAAAGATGATAGTCTGAAAGAAAGACATCAGAGACGCCAGTGTATGAACTGGCATTTCTGGCTGAATCAGCGTTTGTGCCAAAAAGGGTAGACACCAAGGGAAAAGGGAAGGGAGGGACCCGACGGGAACTGGGTATGGTTTTGCATAAGACCTAGGGACAAGATGCCCCACTTTGGGAAGGTTTAGACTAGGACTAGAAGAAAAGGTGACTGACATGGTGGATTTTTGAAATTTTTGCAGGAGCAGTTCCCACCATTAGGATCACGAGAGCATTGGCCACTGACCATGGAGTTGGAGTTGCACCTCATAGAGGATGACTGGGGGTTGTTAGCTGTGGTTGGGTTGGAATATGTACCCCATTGGCCTAGGCTATGGGCGCACAATGGGATGATGGCCGTGTTGATCAAGTGGTGGCATAGTGACACCACCACCTTTCACTTGCCTACTAGAGAAGAGACTATCACTTTGGAGGATGTCTGGTGGATCCTTTAGATACCCATCCGAGGGGAGATTCCTTAGTACCCGTTGGAGGATAGAAACCATTTCATGGAGATTGCCTTCACGAGACCAATGAGATGAATCCCTACATACAAGACCTGGATTCCTTGGCAGCCAACGGTCGATAGGAGGTTATGATGGATAGCCCTATTTATGGAAGGATTGATTGGTGGGCGCATGTTAGCAGACTTGGCGGGACATGGCTTCGGCATGGGATGGTTGCGAGTGCTAGCAGAGATGCTAGAGGAGGGGACTTTGTATTGATGGGGGTACATTGTCCTTGGATAGTTGTACCATGACCTACACATGGCTGTGTACTATAGGGCATGCAACATGGGTACAGGTGTGACCTTGATGTTAGTTTGGGCTTGGGAGCACATTGCAGTGTTTTGGCCGATGAGGGTGTGAGAGGCATGACAATCGAGAGAGCCTTGTGCTTGTAGATACAGGCTTCCCTTGAGATACACGTCTATTGGTCATACTGGCTACTAGCGATGACTTCTAGATGAGGTACAGGTTTTTTGCTAGACCCCATACCGACTATGTGAGCCATGGGGGACAATGGACTAGGCGATAAGAGTGGAGGAAAATTTTGAGGATTTCCTGTACCTATCATACATTCAGACGGATTACTTTCTATTGGGGAGGACTATCCACCAGATAGAGAGGTATAGACCCTTGAGGGTGATGTGATAGTTTGGTTTATAGCAGGGGGTGGTGGTAGAGGATGCCTTACATCCTCATGTCACTAGAGAGGTAGGTACGTGGGGGAGGTACACAGATGCTCTTACAGTGCAAGCATCCTAGAGGGATATTGTGTGACTCAAATTTGTTGCATGGATAGACATTACAGATGCAAGGATGACCCCAGAGTACGTAGCATGGTGGGTTGCACACACACCATTGAGACTGATGGACCCAGCTCAGGTGGCTACTCATGAGCAGCCGATAGGGGATATGGATGTGGATGATGGGACCACTATAGGAGATTCCCCAGAGACCTCGACAGTAGGTCAGAGGAGGAGGCCGCAAAGATAGGTGAGACCTTGTATAGATGCATAGGCAGGGGTAGGGCCAGATCAGGGGCAACCACCAGGGGATGGGAAGGATCAGGTGCCACAGAGGCCCCCACAAGTATAGGTATAGGTGTAGCCATAGATATAGGTACAGGAAGTACCAGTGCCACCACAGGGACCACCAGTTGGATTTGTAGCATAGGAGACTCATGACACTATCATCGCTGAGAAAGACAGTCTTCAGATGAAGTGTGCAAGACTGCAGGGATTATTGGACATGGCGATGGTATCTGATACAAGCCTTCACACTGAGATTGCCCAAATACAGGGGTTATTGACTGTGGAGAGACCATAGGCTAACAAGGTAGAGGGTTCACTGGATACCCTATAGGGCAGGGTTGACACAGGGGAGTTTTCCATGGTCAATCTAACACAAGATGCTGGAGAGCTACGTACTGAGATAGGTACTCTTACAGGCCACTTGGATACTCTAACCCTATAGATGGAGTAGGCTACTAATAAAATTTTGGCATTGACCTCAGAGAGGGATGCAACACTGTGGCAGGCTGAGATGTATAGGGCTGAGTGGGATATCGCCAGACAGGCAGTCGTTGCAGGTGGGGTTGGGAAGGTTGTGGCTGAGGCATTTGCAACTCATAGAGATGTGAATAGGGAAGGCAAAGAGGCTTCCCACTATCAAGCATTGTATCATCAGCTAGTTCCTGAGGGATAGAGATGATATTACTCAGAGAGGTCTCATTCTCAGAGCACAGTGCAGACTTTGACGTCACAGGGATCGATGGACATGCCACCACGACCACCACCAGAGTAGGGGGTGGATCCTCACAGCCACCGACATGATTTAGTAGAGGATCATGTGACACATTTTTTGTATTTTGAGATATACATGTATATTGGCACTGAGGTGCATGTGATATATTTTATTGAAAGACACTATATTTTATGGACATTTGATTTATACATGATTGATGAGGACTCTTATGATGCTCATGATGTATGATGTTCATATTGTGATCTATATGATGCTCTGATACATATGCCTATATGATTACTTACATTTGGTGCTTGTAGGATGTGATGTATATGGATGATCTGTTATGTATGCAGGATGGTTTCATGATTATGTATATATGATATATGACTTATGCAGGGTGGATGATGCTATATTTATACGATGTACTGATGTGTGTGGATGCAAGATGTGATGTGATTTTAGGATGTATGCAAATGTATATGCTGATGTTTTATGAATGTGTATATGGATGCATCTAAATTATTTTTTAATAATGTGAGACTAAAAATGAATCTAAAGGAATTGACTATGCAAGACATGAAATGAATTTAAATGAATAAACTATGAATCTTAAATGAATTATGCAAGATATGAAATGAATCTAAATGATGAATTAATTATGCAAGATATGAAATGAATCTAAATTAATTGACTATGAATCTAAATGAATTGTGCAAGATATGGAATGAATCTAAGTGATACAAGATGAATCTAAATGATGAATTAATTATGCAAGATATAAAATGAAATTAAATGATACAAGATGAATCTAAACAATGAATTAATTATGCAAGATATGAAATGAATCTAAATGATTTGACTATGAATCTAAATGAATTATGCAAGATATGGAATGAATCTAAGTGATACAAGATGAATCTAAATGATGAATTAATTATGAAAGATATGAAATGAATCTAAATGAATTAACTATGCAAGATATGAAATTAATCTAAATGATACAAGATGAATCTAAATGATGAATTAATTATGCAAGATATGAAATGAATCTAAATGAATTGACTATGAATTTAAATGAATTATGTAAGATATGGAATGAATCTAAGTGATACAAGATGAATCTAAATGATGAATTAATTATGCAAATTTCTAAAATGATACTAACCATGCAATTTAAATGATTGATTGAATGATGATTAATGCAATTTAATGACAGACCTAACATGATGATCAATGTGACCTGAATAATGGATCTAATGCAATCTAATGAATCTAAAATGATGAATAATGCAACTTAATCTTAATGATAGATAAAATAATGATACTAGAGGTAACAGACATGATGGATGCAACGGGTGCAAAAGGACTCATATTTTTTTGGTGTGTCACAATCAACTGATAAACCAGACAGGTGGACTATTGAGGATCGGGTAGGGAATGTTAGCAGGATGATGACTTGGGATGATAGCGCGATGATGAGGGGATTGAATATGCCATGAATATACAAGGATCAAACTGAGCGATCAATTACAAGTGATTAGCTACAACAATTATGTACAAAGGTTACTGCCGAGATTTGGTTGGATCTTGTTGTTTGTCTTGATGTGTGTGATAGTTGAGTGTGCTGATTGATTAGCTCAAGAGGAAAGATACATCTTGCAAGAACCCAAAGATGATGAGGATCTATATTTAAGTTGAAAAGAGGAAGGACACATCCTCAATAGACTCATTTCCAGAAAGATTGGACTCACCAAGTTGATTGGTCAAATGCGCACTTCAAGCAAACTATAGAACCAATGTAGGATTTTAATAGCGCAACTGTATCATTTTCCACACAAGGAGCAACTCAGGACATGAGAAATATACATGACTAAAGCTTAGGGTTTGGGATAGTACAATGTATGGAAAATAATTTACAAGATTATGTGTACAAAAGCTTAGGATATGAGATAGGAAGATCACTGCAGACTAGTGCGTATGATATGCGAACACCTAGGGAATATAAGAAATGCGGAGATTAGTGGAGATGTGGTGCTGGTGATGGAAGGAAACAAGACTTTGATAGATAATGGAATGGTCCATTATGTCTGATGCCTATTTCTAGGTTTTCATCATGCATACTTGTCCAAGGTGCTTGATTTCCAAGTTTTCACCATTGGATGAAAGTTTTCTTTTTATTTTTCTTTTTGATTTCTTTGCATCTTTTTGATTTTTTTAATATTTCTCAAGTGCCTGTTTACCAGGTTTTCACTGGGACAACCATTTTTTCAGCTTCATTGTTCTTCTTTTTAGAGACTTTTCCCAAGACTATTTTATATTGTTTTAGTGCTTTTTTCAGGACTTTTTATACTTTTTAATGGATTTTCTCAGATAACTGGAATGAACAACTAGCCGTCAGGCATAAAAGCACTTGAGATGAATGATTTTGGTAGGATCATTCAATGGTTCTCCTTCAAGAGTGGAGAGTTGATATGTTGTAGAACCAAAGCATGCAGTGACAACATATGGGCCTTTCCAGGTGACTTCAAACTTGCCTTTCTTTTCCCAATCAGTGCCCACTTTCTGATTTTCCTTTAGCACAAGGCCCCCTACCTAGAACTAGCATGGGTGGACCTTCTTGTTATAGTACTGCTTGAGTCTATTCTGGTAAACAATCAAGTGATCATAAGCTTGTTGGCACTTTTCATCTAGTAGATCACATTGTGTGAGTCATGCCACTCAGTAATCTTCATCATGAATCAGGCCTCTTAGTGATACTCGGAGGGAGGGTAGTTCAACCTCAATTGGTAAGACTTCTTCATCACCGTAGACTAGGGAGTATGGAGTAGTGCCAGTGGGAGTACAGTAGGAAGTGCGATATGCCCAAAGGGTAGGGATGATCTAGAGATGCCAGTCATGACCAGTATCATTGACAACTTTCTTGAGGATTTTGAGGATGGTTTTGTTAGTTGCCTTAGCTTGATCATTACCTTGTGGGAAATATGGACTAGAGAAATGGTGATGGATGTGGAGGTGAGCACAGAGATCACTGATGTGTTTATTTTCAAATGATGTACCATGATCTGTGAAGATGGTGGAGGGTATGCTGAAGCAGCAGACGATGTGATAGAGGATGAATTTGGAGATCTGGATACTTGTAGTGAGTGTGAGAAGAATTTCTCCGACCCACTTTGTAAAGTACTCCATAGCTGTGATTATGTATTTGTGGCCTTCAGACGAGAGGGGAGTAATCTTACCAATGAGGTGAAAACCCCAACAAGAGAAGGGCTAAGGAGGCACAATAGGTCTGAGGTCTTGAGCAAGAGCATGAATTAGATTGGCATGCTATTGGCAAGGTAAGCACTTCTTGACAAACTCACCAGCATCATGTTCCATTGTAGGCCAATAGTACCCTGTATGTAGAAGTTTCTTGGCTAGGACCATGCAACTCATGAGGGCACCACAAATTCTAGAATGTACCTCTTGTAACACCTGGGTGGCTTCATTTTCATCTAAACACCTAGAGAGTACATTGTGATAGCCTTGACGATAGAGGGTGTTGGCTACAAGGATGTAATGAGAAGCTCTGCGAATAAAGTTTTGGCATTGGGTTGTAGTGAGATGAGGGGATATGATACCATTTTGTAGGTAAGATTGGATATCATGGTGCCACGGGGACTGGGGACCAACCAAGACACATACGCGGTTTGATTTATTGTTCTCATAGGCGGGAGCATGAAGTTTCTCAACTAAGAATTCATATTGCATAGACTTGTGAGGAATCTCTAGGAGAGAACCAATTGTGGCCATTACATAAACAACCTTATTTTGCAAGCATGGTACCTGTGTTATCTACAAATGGAGGAAGTATTCTTTCAACTTGTCAACCATCTATTTATATGGCATCAATTTGTCATCTTTGGTTTGATACTCATCTAGGAATTGTTTGATGATGAGTTGGGAGTCACCAAAGACATGTATATCTATGATGTTCCATTCTATGTCCATACAGAGACCTGTGATTAGTGCCTCATATTCTACAATGTTGTTTATGCAGGGAAATCCCAATTTGATTGACATAGGGATATAGTCACCTTGAGGTGTGACAAAAAGTATTCTCACTCTTGCACCATGAGCTGTGTAGGACCCATCAAAGTAGAGTTTCCAATTTGGTTGTTCTTCTATCATGCATAAATTCTCATCTAGAAATTCTATGACCAAAGGATAAGCATCTACCAATGGTGCTTATGCTAGCTGATCAACGATGACTTGCCCTTTAATGGATTTTCTTTTTACATATTGAATATCAAACTCGCTTAGCAACATAACCCATTTTTCCATTCAACTTGTGAGTGTAGTCCTAGAGAGTAGATACTTGAGAGGATCTACCTTTGAAATGAGCTTGGTTTTGTGACTAAGCATATAGTGGCAAAGTTTTTGAGTGGAAAAGACCACTGCCAAACATGCTTTTTCCATAGGAGAATAATTGAGCTCATAACCTACTAAGGTTCGACTGATATAGTAAATAGATCTTTCTTTACCTTCATCATTCAATTGAGCAAGGAGTGCCCCCAGTGCTGTTGTAGTAGCAGAAATGTATAGCATGAGTGGTCAACTAGGTATAGGTGGTACCAAGATGGGTGGATTAGCCAAGTATTCTTTGATTTTGTCAAAACCCTTTTGAAATTGAGGATCTGACTTAAATGTGTTGTCTTTTCGCATGAGATGAGTGAATGTTTGGCACTTGTCTACTAGTTGAGAAATGAAATGCCACACAGATTGTATCTTTCCTTGGAGGCTGCATAGCTGTTGGAGTGTTTTTGGTGGAGGCATCTCTATGATAGCTTGTACTTTCTTAAGATCGATTTCAATGCCTCATCTGGATATATTAAACCCCAAAAGTTTGCTTGATGTGACTCCAAAGACACATTTATTAGGGTTGAGCATTAAGCAGTAGTGTCCAATTATGTCAAAGACACATTTTAGAACATCTAGGTGATCTTCCCTTTTTACTAATTTTGCCAAGATATCGTCCACATAGTCTTCAAGAATTTTTTGAATCATGTCATGAAAAATGACAGTCATGGCTCTTTGATAGGTTTCCCCAGCATTCTTTAAGCCAAAAGGCATCATGTTATAGTAGAAGGTGCCCCAAGGGGTTGTGACTGCTATCTTATGTTGATCTTCTTCTATAATGTGGATCTGATTATATCTAGAAAAGCCGTCCATGAGTGACAACATCTCATGTCCAGCTATGAGATCCACAATCATGTCTATGTTTGGCAGGGGGAAATCATCCTTGGGACATGCCTTATTGAGATCTCTAAAATCTGTACATATCCTGATTGATTTATCAGGCTTAGAGATGGGAACCATGTTAGAAATCTAGTCAGAATAGTCAATGGGGTGGATGATCTTGGCTTGGAGTAACTTTTCTAGCTCCGCTTTGACAAGTAGTGCCACTTTAGGGTGCATCTTTCTAAGCTTTTTTTTGACAGGTTTGATGTTTGGGTCCACCGCTAGATGGTGAACCACCAAGTTGGGGTCTAACCCTGACATGTGGGAGTAAGACCATGTGAACTTGATGATGGATTCCTTTAATAAAGTGACAAGATCACTTTCTTCTACTTCCGTTAGAGATGCTGCTATGTATGTGATGGCAGGATTCTCTTTGGTACCCAGGTTGACATGTTTTGCTTCTTCAATGAGAATTGATGACTGTTCATCCTTGTAATCACGGATCAAAGGAAGAGGAGAATATTCATCCTCTAGCACCTCAGAGAGGTTTTCACCAGGGGATATACCCTTTGTTTGTACTATTTTATGATCAGATAGCGCCCCAAAGGGGTTTTTGCTAGGGGATCAATTTTTGTCTTTTTTATTTTTATTTTTTGTTTCATTTTTGCGGCTAAAGTTCTCCTCTTCCCCAAAGTATGCCTTTGGGTCCAATTTGTAGACATATGATGAGTCTTTCCCCCAGTCATTTCTTTGCTCAATTTCTCCGATGAAGCTTAGGAGTGCGTCCTCACTTTGGAACTTGTCAATGTGTACGACACTTGGTTGGTCCCAATCTATGAGTTCAGGATGGCAGAGGGGAAGGTCAATGAAGAGGATGGAAATTTGTTGTAGGACAACATTTCCTAAGAAGGTTTCATCATCAAAAACATTTTCATAAGCTCTCACAACTTTCTCTTTCGGGATATCTTTGATGTTAGTGATTTTACCCAGGGATGGACAAGAGGCAAAGATGTTTTTATTTGTTCCCCCATTCATGTCAGAGCCCATGCCAAGGCCCAGGTGCTTTTTTAGTTGGGTAGGTATAATAGGATCTTTCATTCCTTGCTCTTCATAACCAGGCCACCTCCTTGATAGTTCCATTTTTCTGTCACCAGTTTGTGCGTTGTGGGGTACTTATCTTTGAAGTAATTGAGGTGACTTGTGTCCTTGGGTGGTGGATCTTTATATAGCCACTAGTTGATGTTTGGTGGCATTTCCTAGCCAGTCAAAGTACCTTTTGATATAAAAGTGGTAGAACCAAATTGTAGTGCCTTGGTCATCTCTGATTCTATCTTTCTTAGATTAGGTTGGTGGCCCTGAGTGTGAGGATCAATTGGCAGTGCTCCAACTATGAAGGCATTAGATAAAGTGTACTCACCGCAACCTTTGTTGTTGATCTTGACCATGGATAAGGTGGAGGAGAGGATTATTTCTGAGTCTAAATGGGTTCGAGATGAACTAGTGATAGAGGTGCTAATATCGATCCTGGGACAGTGACTGGAATGTGGAAAGTACATTTCCAATGCATTGTAGTATGCGAAGGGCTTGGGATCTGTGCAGATGGTGATCTCAGTACCATTATATGGGAATTTGATGCACTGATGGTAGGTGGATGGGACAACTTGCATAGAATGAATGCATGGGTGTCTAAGGAGGATATTGAAGGGAAGGTCAAGATCAACAACATGACATAATGTATCCTGAATAACTGGGCCCACTTGAATGGGCAATGATATGGTGCCTTTAGAAGTACGCTCCAAATTTTCATATGCCTTTATTATGATGACATCATTTGTTATATCAGCTTCAGTGCAACCCAACTATTTTATGAATTTGAGAGTGCATAGATTTAGGGCCAATCCATTATCTATCATGACCCATTTGATGGAAAAATATTTAACCATGATAGCAATATGGAGTGGGAGATTATGATCAATTTCCTCTAAGGTTACATCCATTCATCTAAAGGAGACCCCACAAGATGTAGATAGGTGTTCAACAAGGTTTTTGAATTCAGTGAGGTTGATTTTGCTGGGAACACAAGATTATTGCAAGGCTTTATTGACGATCTCTTAATAAGTGGGTGATGTGTGGAGAAGATCTAGGATAGAAATCTGGGCTGGAGTATTCCCTAGGTGTTCCAAAATGTTGTATTGGGTCCCAACAGATGGGGCGGGACTGGCACCTGCAACTGTTATGCTACCTCTACAAGTGGTGATTGTGCATTGGTTATCAACACCCTTGACATGGATGACATTGATGGAGGACTGGACTTGGGATATGCAGCCAATGAGTTTATCAGAGTTGATATATGCATTGGTATAATCTTTTCTGTCAGTGTTTTCTTCTTGTTTACCCTTCCCCTGATCAGAGGACTGGGTAGGATTTCCTAGGCCTACACCTGAAGTGTGTTTAAGGAATGCATTTTGATAATTTTTAAGGCCTATGTTTGGTGATGATTGAGTAGGAGATTCCACTTCGTTCTCCTTGCAGTCAATGAGATCCCCAATATAGTGTTTCAACTTCATGCATTTGAGGGTGGTGTGTCCCTTAACATGGTGGTATTCATAGTACTCATTGTCTTTATACCAAGATGGCTTAGGAGTTGAGTCATCAAATGGCTATGTTTTGGGATACATGACTTGGTTAGCTTGGACCAGCTTGTGGAAAATGACATCTATAGGTTCACCCAAAGCGGTAAACATGTGTTGTGGTGCATTTGAAGCATGAGGTATTTGTTGTCCATGCAGGACTGATATAGCATTTGTCTGACTCATACGACCTTGATAGTTGTCTTGATATGATGTCCCAGGAGGGGGATAGATAGTCATGCCTTGAGGGCACATATTTTTTTGGTAAGTCAGTTGGGAATAGATAGGATTGGGCTGTTGATACATGGGAGGAGGTTGAGGGTATATTGGTGGTGCTTGCTAATAAGTATGGGTAGGTGCATTTAGACTGGATACCACCCTAAATGTGTTTGGTGTTAGTGGCTCCATCTGTTACCTCATTTTTGTTCTTGTTCCAATATCATGATCGATCATGGTTATGTTTTTCAGGCTGGGATTCTTTGTAGTGCTTGATGGCACCCTCTTCTATAAGACCTCATTCAAGATCCATACCTTTGATTCTGATGTCGTGATAAGTTTAGATACAGTTCACGCACATGTGGTAGGCAAGCCTAGGATGAAGGTTGTTAATGAAGATTTTGATAAGATGTTGTTCTGGGGGTTGGTAATACAACCTTGTAGTAAGCCCTTTCCAGTGCTGAAGATAATTAGCTAGACTCTCTCCTCCCTTTTGTTTGGAATTGCATAGGTCAAGGAGTGAGAGTTTATTTTTGACATTATGTGCGTATTGGGCCACAAAATTTTTAGATAATTCTGTGAAAGTAAAGATTGTGTCATAAGGAATTTTATAGAACCACTCAAGAGTGGTTCCTCCTAAGATTTTGGGAAATAGTCTCATGAGGAAATTATCGCTATAGGCCACTTCTTGGCAGGCCATGTAGAATTCTTTCACGTGACTCACAGGATCTCCTTTCCTCTGATATTTATCAAACTTTGGTGTCTCAAAATTCTTGGGGAAGGGTATGGTAGTGATAGATCAATCAAATGGATAAGGACATACCTCTTCAAACTTAAATGTTTTAGCCTCTGTCCTAGCCTTTAGCTCCTTAAGAGCATTCTTCATTTCCTCCAATTCATGATTGATTTGCGAGGGAGGATTGTTAATTGTGATTGCATGATTTCCTTGAACCTAATATGGATTGAATGGTGAATATGGAGGATTCTATGGGGGAGATTGTGGTGTTTGGTATGATGGTTTCTGGTCAACGTATATGGGCTGTTGTAGTGGAAGCTATGGTTGAGGGGAATAGTGCAGTGGAGGAGGTGTCAGTGCTTGATAAGATTATTGTAACTGCTGGAAATATGCTTGTATTTGCAATGGCATTGGATAGGTGGGATGAGCCTATTGCACACCTATATAGGATGGAGGATAGTTTTTGTGGTGGAATGCCCAGTGGGAACATTGAATTTTTGTGGAGGTGGAATTGTTTGTAATGCAGTAGAAGATGGCATGGCTATATAATTGGCGGAATGGGTTTGATGTTGTTGCATGGGTTAGATGAAAGGATTAGCAAACAATTGTAGTGGTTGTGCCATGAGGGGATTTTACCCCTACGTTTGTGGTTTTGGCTATTGTGTAGTTTGGATAGTGGGTTGTGCAGCTGCGAAGGGGTTGATTTGTTGTTTTTGTTGTGCTTGGGATGTGAAAGGGTTGGTGATTTTGTGCTGTAGTTGTTATTGCTGGGATGGTTGTTGGATGGATTGTTGTTTCTGAATAGGTTGTTGTTGTTGTGGGATAGGTTTTTGTTGTTGCTAGATAGGTTGTTGTTGTTTTTGGATAGGTTGTTGTTGCTGCTATTGGATAGGTGGGATGGGAATTTGGGGTATGACGAAGGGGTTCGTGGATGGTTGCGGTATGGGGGGATTTGGGTTGAACAATGTTTGAGGTAGAACTACTCACATTCATTGTGATTGCATTGCTAGTAGAGTGGGAAAAGTGGACCCTTGTGGAAATAAGGGTTGGTTATATGCATTGGTAGGTGGCATGCTTGTGGTGAAGAAAGGAGGAATAGGCATGGAAAATTGGGTGCTTTGATGTTGTGAACTGGTTGTAGCACTTTGAATGGGTTGAGTAGGGATGGGTGGAATGGTGGTTTGTTGTGTGCTTACTGGTGGTGGTGGAAAGTTTGCAATGAATATTGGGATTGCTTACGAAAGAGGAGCAACTGTGGCTTGTAGAGGTGCCTGCGTAGTGATAGGGGTATTGTTTGTGCTGCTGATGTGGCATCAAGAGGCGGGGCTCCTGAGGGTGTTGTGTGCATGATGGAGGGTGGAATGGAGGGATGGACTACTTGCACGATAAGAGTTCCCACTTATAAGGCTTGTTGTACTGGATCAAAAAATTCATTTCTAGTGGGATGAGGACATTCCCCTGGAAGTGCGATAGGTTGTGTGACAAGTGTGGGTATAATCCAAGGCCGGAGTTGAAGTCCTTATTGTTGTGTGTCCAAGAGTACCTAATTATTATTGCATCTACTCATGGTGTTTACCATGTGGACATGCGCTGGGTGGTTGATAAATGTTTCCATGGTACTTAGAGTGGGAGTCTCATTGGTGTCTACCCAGATATGTTCAATTTGATCACTGGATTGGGGCGCATAAGTAACCATGGTGTTGGTGTTGTTAGTCATAGGATTAGATGAGCTAGCAACAAGATTAGGATCTATATTCTTCCTCTTCTTAGTGGCTTATGTGATAGGTGGCATGAAATGACTATCCTAAGGGAATATGAGATGCAAGATGTATGCAAGGATGCACCTAGGAAACTAAGGATGATGATACTAGGATTAGGATGTGTTTAGGATGATGGATGTGCTTGTATGGATTAAGGATGAATTGATATATGCAAGCACCAAGGGTTTCTTTCCCTAGTGTAGGATCAAGTGGATATGATTGTCTACCTAAGATTGATTTGTGGTCTTTGGCGGACGAGATTCTTTGTTAATGTAAACCAACCTTTTGAGCAAGGTGATGAGGTTGCAAAAGAAAAAGGAGATTATCCTAAACAATGCTTAGTTTAAGGACATTCAAGGATGGGGTTTGATTAAGATGTAGGTTTTTAACAACTCAAAAGGGTATGCAATACCAAGTGAGGGATGTGATCAAGGATGCTTTGGATGATGACTAGGATGACGCTAGGATGATTAGGATTGATTTGATTAATGCAAGATCATGCTAGGATGAGTGTGTGATGTGTTCCTAAAGATGAAAACCTAAGGAAGGTCCTAAAATGCAAGCTAAGTGAGCTTAAGAAGAGGAGGAACTTTTGTTTGTTGTGGTAAATCGACTAGTCGTATTGTTCAAATCCAACAAAAGTAGAGTTTAGACAATATTTTCCCATGAAATGAGAAACCTTGTTGTAGATCACTTTGTTGAATTCTTCTCATTTATGAATCTCTTTTTTGGTGGAATCAATGATGTGTTGGTACTTGGTAGCTTCTCGGGTTGTGTTTTTGTTCTCTTTGCACGGGTGGTAACGAAGTTTTCACCTTCTTATGTATGTTGGAATCGATCATGTCCTATAAATAGATCTAATTTTGGATGAATAGTTGGAGGTTTTAGGACATATCTCATTAAAGACCAAATTATTTGCAAAAGGACATTGTCTTAATAATCTGGCACAAGTTTGATCTTGTTCTGATTTTTTAATAGATTTGTTACATTGCAAGAACCAATTTTAGCATAGCCAAACTAGAAAATAACAAGCATGCGTCTGAAAAAAATCCGATAAGGGACAAAAAAACCTTGAAGGACACAAGCACATGACAAATTTGAATGTTGGGTATTCTGTTGTGTTCTAGATTTTGCAAATGTTTTTCAAGCACTTCAAGCACAAAATCTACCTAAGGAATTGGCATAGCATGAAAATACTTGCTCATAAGCTTAGGTGCACACACAAGAGCTAATCAGAATATGGCTATCACCAAGCACACAATGGCTCTAGTCATGATGGTGTATTATCTGGTTCCAAACACTTAGGGTGGCATGAATGTACGAGTGATCTTGGGGAAGTTAATATCTTCCTTGCACAAACATTATCACCTTTTGGGGGTGTTTCGGGTAGCTTCTCGGCCTAGAGTGTTTAGTAAGTGTCTCTATTAGATTGTATCCTCTATGTCTATGCAAGCATGATTCAGGCGTATAGCCCCATAGAGCGTCTTAATAAAAGTGGTCACGTAAATGTGATTGAGACCGCAAAGCCACACTTAAGTTAGGTAAGAGCCGAGTATAAGGTCAAATGCCAACCGAATCCCAAGGCTTTAACTCCAAGGAGTAAATTTGATTAACATGAGTTAGAGTGGCATGGCTTACACCTCGTTCTCATGTGGGTCATTTCTAAGAGATTTTTTCCTCAACCGACAGGCCCATCTAAAGGATTCAAAGTAACTTGGATTGGCGACAAAAAGGAGTCTGGATTTTTTGATTTTCCCATAAGGGGAAAAGAGAATACTCTCCTATCTAGTATCATTTTCTCCACAAGCATGCAAGACAAGTTTGTTCTTTCCCAAAAATATTTAATTATTTAACACAAAGCAAGTGTGTCGAGGTTTTTGATCCTCCCAAAAGGGAAGAGAGCATAATCCCCTAACACTTGCTTCAGATTAGATAAAGAAATCTAACTAATTAATCTATGTGCCTAAGAAATATTAACACAAACACGATTGTAGATCTGAGGCAACCTGCAATACAAACATGAGTAGTCTTAAGATTGCATCTTTGACAAGCGGTGCTACAAAACAACTGATTAGTAATTTTGAGTTTGGCCTTTGATAAGCGTTGAACACACAAGAATCACTTAACAATTGTTAGAAAATGATACAAATAATTTGACAGAGCGTAGACGCCGATTTAGGGTGCTTACGCTGATTCTTATTTTAGCCTAAAGAGTTACAAAATACAAAAAATAGGCTAAAAACATAGAAAACCAGAAAGTGGCTATACCAGTTGCAGATGCCAATTTGTAGAGTGCAGACACTGGTTTGTGAATCGCAGACGCTGGTTCATTAACGAGCATTTACGTAGATGTCATTTTACCTGTGAGCACAAAAAGATAGCAAGAGATAGCAAACAAAGTTAATTTTTTTTCTAGTCTTTAATCGGATCAAATTTAGCCATTTCAAACTTTCCAAATATTAAAAATCTAGTGTTTTTTTAAGTAACCATCAAGATTTGTTCACTTTAATGAATTTTTATCATTACAACACCTTATGAAAGTGGATCTCTGATAAAAAATAGAATGCTAAAACATTAAATGTAGTGAAAAAGACAGTGAATCTCAAAAACTAAAAATTCAAGTTTGGAAAGTCTGAAATTAAAAATGCTAGGCGTAAACGACAGTTCAGGTCACAAACGCTGGTTCAGTGTAGATGTTGAATGACAGTTCAATGAGAACCGTTGTTTGTACAGATGCCTCTACATGAAACACAAATGCTGATCCACATTCTTGGAAAAATTTGAAAGAAATAAAGACAAGAAGTTAGAAATTTTAGGGACATGGGTCCCACCGGGCATGCCAGAATGTGTACTGTGAATTCTTCAATCTGTTGGGAGCAAGCTCAGACATGAAAACATTAGTGGGTTAGCACATAAATCATTTTAAGATCACATAAAAGAGAAAGAAATCAACAAAGGACTCAACATAACATCAGATTGAACTAAAAATAAGTAACAATGCACCCTATTTTACTCATTTTGATTTGCTCTTCTTGATAGGATGTAGGTGTGCTCTCGCAAACACGCAAGAATGCAATGGATCCCAATGCAAATGCAAGATTGACAAAATGAAAGAATTCAAGAACTAGTATAAGGAACTAGTCTCAAATCTTTCAAAAGGATGATATTCTAAGCTAGTTATGAAGATGTTATGTATATACTAGATGGAAACTAAGATTCATTCACCAATTTGAAACCTAGCATGTGATATCTATGTGAATTAAGAATAAAAAGACTAAGAGCATATTGAAAACATGAAATCTAGAGCTATGCTAACATAATAACAATGCAAATATGAGAGATGCCAAATGGAGAGGAAAAGGCCTCTATTTATAGAGTTTTTGGAGAGAGGAAGAGGCTTGGATGAAGTGGCACCTATGTGGCATCCACATAAGAGCCATATAAGGGACATATAGACTTGCAAACATGGCCAATTTTGAGTCAAAATTGGCATTTAATATTGAGTAGCTCAATATTTCCAAGTGGGAGACAAAGTTGGAGAGAATTTACCCATGTGGGTGAGCATTCCATTAGCCTTAAAAAGGTTAGGAATCACCCATTAAGCATGGTTAAAGGATAGTTAGGTGGGGAAGTATACTTAGGGAATGAGGTGATGGGAGATGGGTAGGAATAGGGTAGGCTTTTAGGGTATGATTAATAGGTTCCTAGCTAGGGTTTAGATTATTATTCAATTTAGATTTGAATAAATCAAAGTTTAGGAGAATTAGAAATATGGGGGGATTTAATAAATGTAAATTTTTAAAAAAAGGAGATTTTATGAGACAAATATATTTAAATGAAATACATTAGAATAGTATTTAAGCTATTGATAAATACTAGCAAATGAGACTATTTAATTGATTAAATCAAATAGTTAGAGGGATAAGAGTGAAAATAATATTAATATTTTTGGACGTCTACAGTACCCAATATTAAATGTGGGTCAATGGGGTTAGTTAGCACATGGTTTATGTAATACCATTGGTGGTTTTGTGGGAGCTTGTTTCTATAAAAGCAACCACAAGGGTAGTTGTTGAGGTTATACTATTGGACAGGTTAGCCAAAGGTAGCATTTGTGAAGGTTGGAGGCATGGCATGGGATGTGTGGATCCATGCTTGTTCACATGGATTTCTTGGTTGTGGCTAGGGCTTTGAAAGCTTTCATGGTTGTATTGCAATGGTATTTTTGCTGAATAATACATGGTGATGAATGCTTTTGGAGGCTAGGTTTTTTCCCTCATGAGGGTTTCCCAAGATATGTCTTGTGTGACATTTTGTGGGTATGTTGTCTATTCTCTTGCATGTGGATTTTAAGTTTTTATTTGCTTCAGATCTATAATGGGTTATGTGGAAATTGTCATTTAGTTGAATGCAAGTTTTCTATCAAGTGGTATAAGAGCTATGGTTGTAGTTTTGTAACTCTAAGTTGAATCCATGGGAATGCATGAAAGAATGTAAGACATGACAAGATATATGAGTTTTGTAGGTTGTTTATTACGAATCTGAGGGTTTTGGGTTTTCTATTATGATGGGTTGTTGGAAAATTTTGGGCATGAGAAATTGTTGTTCAAAAGAGTTTTTTGGATGTTTCATTTAAATGAGGGTTTTGGAGGGGAGTTTGTAGAAATGTCCTCCTATGAAGAAATGGACCTCACCATCAGATTTGGGTTGGCCTTTCCATGAATTTTGATATATACTTTTCCCTAGTTTGGCCATGTTGAAGGAAAATGCAAATTTTTTGCTTGTAGGCCGTGACGACCATCAAATTTAGCCCATCAAAATTTTTTGTCTACGAAAATTGAAAAAAAAAAAGGTTAAAAATCCCATAGAAGCGCGTGCGCAGGGGGGATGATTTAATTTTTTTTTTTAAAAGAAAAATTAAATTAAATGGGGTTTGTGGGTCCGCAGACCTTCCCCCATCCCCGTGGTCCCCCTTTTTTGATATTGTTGGTACTACAGGGTATTGATAGTACCCGCAGGGGGTTGTCGACCCTACTGTCCAGCGCTAGACCGGTTGGGCTTTTCCCGCCAACGGTCAGGCCCTGGTCAGGGTTTCTCATGCTGGCCTAACCCCCATGGGGGTTTAAAAATATTTTTTTAAAAAGTTTTTATTAAGTAAAACTTTGTTATTTAAAATTAAAATCTGCCAATTTTTTGTGTAAAGTTTTTTGAAATAAAAACTTTAGTTTATAATTTTTTTTCTTCTATTATATTATATGCTAGTATTTTTTGGGGTTGGGTTCAGCCTAGAAGGAAAAATGAAAAATATTTTTGATGGCATATTGGGGAAATTTAGAAGTTGATTTTTTGGGGGCATTGGCATTTTTTGGA
Source organism: Thuja plicata (assembly GCA_018584345.1). NCBI lineage: Eukaryota > Viridiplantae > Streptophyta > Pinopsida > Cupressales > Cupressaceae > Thuja > Thuja plicata. The sequence continues at coordinate 92,857 of MU224741.1, forward strand.
ATCCTGTTTATTGCATTTATTGTTTTGGAGGCTGATTTCTTTCACAGAGCATAACTTGGGCATACAAAGTTGGATTTTAGACTTCGAATAGTCGACGAAAAGCTCTTGGAGAGATCTATATGTTGGTTCAGATTTGGTGCTGGTTTGGCATGGTTTATTTTATTATAATTTGATCTGAATTGTTTATGGATTATATTGACTATGGGGACATTGTGAGTTTATGACATGGTGTATATTGGAGTTTTCAGATTATTATCTCATTGTATACTCAGCTTATATTTCAGATTGGTCTCATGTTGACATTGTTATTAGTATGTGGTTTGGATATGTATGGTGCACTGTATAGGTTGTGTAGTTACGTAAGTGGTCTATACTTACAGGTTGCATTTATGGCTTGGATATGGGTTGTCAATGCCCATTGATCTTTCATTATGGATACATATTCAAATTGGTGGCATGTTTTTGTTACATGATTTGCTAATTTATTGTCATGTAGAGAGGATGAGATGTTGATACCAGGTAGTCATGGTGGAGGATTGTGGTTGACTATGTTATGTTGATAGGTATTTTGATTGATGATTATTTGTTTGGATTCCTAATTTGGTTATGGCAGCATATATTCTTGGTTGAGGATCATGGTTATTTTTGGTTTCTTTTTGAGGAGCTCATGATGGCTTGTTTTGATTTCTTTGATGGTTTGATGCCTTGGTTTATTATCATGGTTAGAGGATGGTTTTATCATGATTTCATGTATAGCTTGGATACACGGTTTAGTGGGATCTTGTGACAGTGATGATGTGGCGGTGTAGGATTGGTTCCTGGTTTATTTTGTATCTTCCTGGTGTGGGAGATGGATATCATGATCCCATGGGTGACTCAGTACCATGGTTGAGTGGGAGTTGTTGGCAGTGATATGTATTGAGTGTTTGTAGATGTTGGAGGGTAAATTACATCCTGTTGCTATAGAAGCATCTTTGACATTTGTTGGTGCACTTGTAGGTGGTGGTTATCTTCATGGTATGTGGAGATGGTGACATCTTGAGGACTCATGGGGTCTTTGATAAAGGTGTGGTTTATGATTTCATTTGACATGTTATCCTTGGTTTTAGGATGGATTCATTAATATGTCATGGTATACTCTTGATGCACATTTAGAGTTTTGACATGTTATGGTATGTTCATATGGAGCATGTTATCTCTTTAGTTGAGATGGTTTAGATCATGGTTGTCATGTTTATGATCCTGATTCCTAGGTTGGATTAGTGATATTGATATTTGTTTAGTTTTCTTGGTATTGAGTACATTAATAATTTGATGGATAATTCATGATATTTCTATGTTTCATTTGGAGTTGGCATGGGTTGATTGGTTACAGGTACTCATGGATACTTAGCAACAAAGGTGATGTCAATTTCTCTTGGATTGGAGATGTATGTGTTGGGACGGTTGATGGTTTCAATAGGAAGAAAAAGGAGCATTCACCTAATATGGACCTAAGAGGAGAGTGTTCTTAGATTATTCCTGGTTGGATACTTGGATATCTTGATGAGCATTCTCATTCCCCACTCTTGGTCTACTCGGCGGTTTACTACTTGAGAGGTATAGCCCATTGTTTCTTCTCAGGTGCATTATGTTTATGCTTATCTTTCATGGATATGGATCTTGAGCTATGGTGTGAGTTAGTTATGGAGGGTTCATTTGAGAGATGTTTTTGGCCACCTTGTGCATATGTTGTTATTATGATATGATGATGGTTGAGTTTAGGAGATGGGTTTAATGGGCATGTTCCTTGGATTAGGAATGGTTATGAGTTTGATCTTCTTATGAGAGGCATACATCCATTATTGGTTATATGTTATGGTTTGGGTATTGTCATGGTTTCTTGTATGGGGTTTTATGGAGGAGATCATACTTGGCATAGTTGACAGACTTGCATAGTTTTTCTTAGTCTTGGTTATCTTCCTGGATGTTCGGTTTCACTTTCATTAGGTTTGAGATTGGTTGGAGCTTTTGATTACTGGTTTTTGTTCATGTATGTCATGTGAGATGGCATGGTTATTCCTTTATCTCTTTTTTATTTTGATGGTTGTGGAGAACTTGGGAGAGTGTTGGAGACTTGTTATGAGATTTGTTTGCAGGATATTGGTTTATATGTTGCATATGTTGTGGATGTCCTTGATACTACATGGATTCACTTCTATGAGATGTTGTGATTGGATTGATTTCAGATTTGACATTACCTTTACAGTGGGAGCTTCTTGGTGTGTATGTGGCAGCTATTGCTCTTGAGTCTTGTGATTGCGTCTTACAGGTTGGATATGTTGATTTGGGATTCACTTGGTATACCTTAGAGGTATGGATAGTTGGATGGGTTAGAACTTGTGTGTGTTATTTTAGCTATGGATTTGACAACTATGGATACATGTGATTACCTTTGGACTAAGTGTTTGTGCTTGGGATATTAGTTGGTACATGATTTTATGATTCTTATGTGACAGGTTGGGTGACTTTCTCTTCGGATGACTTTTATGTATGTCTAGTGGTAGTGGCATAATAGGAGGTGGGATTATTCATGTATGAGATGGTGGATACTTTGATTTTGTGGTGGGTACCTGGATGGAGCACATGGTGTAGTTTAGTTCATGATGGTGTATGTGCTAGGAGGGATTGTTCTCTTGTTCATTTATGTGGCTATGTATTGATCCTTATGCAACATATACAAAAAGTGGGAGATTGTTGAGAAAATATTTGTTGTACACATTACATAATAATTTTTATTGTATTATTTCATTTTATTATGTAATTGTTGCACCTAGATGGATGTGCAACATGTAGAGATTCCATGGAATATTCCTTGAGAGTTGTATTGTAATATTGTGATATTATTTAATATTGGGGAAATAAAGTTAATAAAGTAACCAATATTAAATGTGGGTCAATGGGGTTAGTTAGGACATGGTTTATGTAATACCACTTGGTGGTTTTGTGAGAGCTTGTTTCTATAAAAGAAACCAAAAGGGTAGTTGTTGAGGTTAGACTGTTGGACAGGTTAGCCAAAGGTAACATTTGTTAAGGTTGAAAGCATGGCATGGGATGTGTGGATTCATGCCTGTTTACATGGATTTATTGGTTATTGCTAGGGCATTGAAGGCTTTCATGGTTGTATTGCAATGGTATTTTTGCTAATTAATATATGGTGATGAATGCTTTTAGAGCCTGGGTTTTTCCCTCACGAGGATTTCCCAAGATATATCTTGTGTCACATTTTGTGGGTATGTTGTCTATTCTCTTCCATGTGGATTTTAAGTGTTTATTTTCTTTAGATCTATAATGGGTTATGTGGAAATTTTCATCTGGTTGAATGCAAGTTTCCTATCAAAAAATGGAGAGAAATGCCATTGTTGCGAAGAATCTTTTCAATGCTCTCAATAACATTGCGAAGACTAGCAGAGAAAAAGAAAAGAGAGCTGCTCAGAAGGTTATTAAAACCTCCTTAGTATGTCATCAGTTGAGAAAGGCTTGTTTGATTAGACAAACTTGTGTTGACTTCAATATAGACCGTAAAACTTTGGATAGAGCACTTTCAAGAAGAGAAATACTTGATGATTTGCTTCAAATTGATACATGGGCTTATGGTGGTAGACTTCCACTTTTTGATAAGAAGCTAATAGATGTTTTCAAGGATGAAATTCAACAATTTTGGCATGCTAACTCAAGATTGTCACCAAATGTGAAGGATGTCTTGAAGTTGAGAGTTGGCAATCAAGACCGCACTCCACATCTTAAACATTATATGGAGGTAAGTCAAAAAATGTTGTATACATTTTTTTTGAGACACATCCAACATTGAAATATCACAAAGGTCTTTTGAATCTGTGAAGCCATTTTATTATGTACCCCTTAAGATTCAGAATACATGTTGTTGCAAATATCATGTTGAGTTTTCAATGCATCATGAACTATTACGTTCCATTCGTTCTAATTTTCATACTAATGAAATGCTAGAGGATTGTGGTGCAAGTGGTCTTTGAAAATCATCAAGAGACTTGCGAGATCAATTTTTATGTCGTAGAGATGATGGTTGTTTATTTTATAAAAAGGATTTCTTAAATGTCAAGTGCATAGAATATGGTGGTTTGTACAAGTTTAGGACATGTTTTCATGAGGGTTTGGAGCACAATTTTGGAAAGATACTCATCCCAAAAAAGGTATATGAAATAGTGAAATATGCATTGAAGAGTGGAGGTGAATTCTCTAGATGTGAGTTAGTTGCAAAAGAGTACAATGTTGCTGATTTTATTTCATATTTCATGAAAAATCTTGCTTACAAGTATGCAAGGCATAGTCATAGGTCTCAATGGTTGGATAAATAATTAAAGATGTGTAAGGACACTTTCCTCATTGGAACTATTATATCCATTATAGAATTTGTGGAGAACTATACATTGCAGCCCCAAAATGAGACTCAAGATCAATATTACAATTCCATTCAGGTTGCTATTGTTGTACACATTACATATAGACATTCCCCTGATAGCACAAAAGATGAGCGGAAGATAATCAGAGAGTACCATTTTTATATGAGTGATTATAGGTCTCACTCTCAAGAGTTTTTCCAACATTGTTTTGAGAACTATTTTGACTTCTTGCAAGAAAATGATATTTCTATGGATAGGCATCTCATTTGGTTGGAGCACCAGTCAATTTAAGAATTCTAGAATGTTTTATTGGTTGTGTAGAATGCATGTGGAGAGAGGTGTACCTCATATTTGGAGTTTTTTGAGTCAGGGCATGGGAAAGGGGAGCATGATGGAGTAGGTGCGTGTGTGAAGAGAGCTCTAGTTAAGGAGCAATTGAGGATTTCAGGTGATATACTTCTTGATGCTCATTCTATAGTTGATTGGTTTACTTTAGCATTGTCACAGGGGGACTCTTGATTCTACAATGCGTAGATTCTTTTGGTTGATTGAGGAGGGAACTATAGGAGATAGACTGAATTTTCAAATAGTGAAAGACTTCAAAAATACATTCATTCCAAAGCTCTGATAGTAGTACATGGACCATTTGGACATGAGAGTCGGATTTTTTTTGCCCCATGTGTTTTTAGTATGATTGGGATCATTGTGAGTTAAGTGAGTGGGTGGATACATAGGTTCCACAGTATCTAACTCCTTTATCTTTGACACTCTCTATAAGAAATGTTGACATGGAGACTTTGGTTGAGTATGACCATCTTTCAAATCTTCTACAACCAGGATATGTTTTTAAATTGGTTATATTATAGTGGAATGATGAGAGGTTGGATTATTGGTTAGCACATTGTGTAGGAGGTAAAAAAAATCTTGCACAACCAATGAGAGATAGTGATGGGTTCACGTATCATACTAGTTCAATTGTTGTTGCAGGAACATGGCTGTGGACATACATGATTAAAAAGAATGGAATTACTTTATTTGAAGACTATGAGAAGCACAAAAATATTCTCATGTATTCACACCATGTTATAGCAGCAAATGTCAAGTTGTCAAAGCATCAAGGAAGACCAAAGACAAAATAACTTTGGACTATTAGTACTGTTGATCATGAAATACTATTTGAGGCCCTGAATGGTGCATGGCACCTCTTGAAGTTCTTATTTTCTTTCTTTAGTGTTTGTAATAAGGCACATCCTTGAGATCATCCATTTGTGTGCTTGTGTGGGTCTATGATGTAAGGTGAAGGACCCTAAGGTGAGTTATAAACCTATGGGTTCTAGAAACCATTGTTAGACCATGTTAGTCTTTTGGTGATTTTAGTGTTTGGTTAGAAGTTTGTGTTTTAAGTCCTTAGAATAGGTTCTTGTCATGTTTGAACCTCTCCCACACCCTTAGAGCTCAATAAGGCTGGCATTTGACCAAAATAGCAACTTTCCCATATGTTGCCAAAAAGTTGTCTTTTTGCAAAATGTTGCACGAGAAAATTTTGCAAAATGTTGCTTGAAGAATGACAACTTCATTGTAATGGACCACACCAACTTCTTGAAGCATATATAACACCTAGATAATTCTATTAGGTGATCTGATGCCTTTCATGAAGGTTATAACTTACTATGTACGAAGCTTGATGTTTAGAGGAGGAAAGAGAAGAGTTTTCTAAGTTATTTTGATAGTGTACGACATGGTACAGATTCATCTTTTAGATCTAGTTGCATAAATTGGTGATGTCTTGAGTTTCTTAAGAATTCCATCTGGTTTGAGTTTTTTTTGTGAAGTTTGTTAAAATTTATATATTGTACTTTCTCACTAATTGAGAAACCAAAGCTTCCTGGGTCAGTCACAAAGACATGATCCAAACTTGATATTTCTCTAGTGGATCTACTTAGCCACTTGGAAAATACAAGTTAGGATCATGTCCCTTAAGAATCCTAAAGCTCAGACACTCAAAGTTAATCCTAAGATTTATGAGACAAAGCCCTAGGCTAATTATCTCTATGTAATTAGCTTGGCTCTTTAGTACAATCACATCCATGTGCAATATATGTTTGGGAGGATCGAAATACTGGTGATTCTAGACTATTTTTGGGTAGAGGAAGCCATCTAAGACATTTCATTTACTCTATGAACCCACCTTTGACAACTTGCTTAACAAACCAAGCCTAATCTAGATAATTAAGCTTGTGTGCTTTGTGAGAGTTTAGGGGTGCAGGAGTGGAGTGAAGTGTTAGGACTTTGAGGGGTTTCAAAAATCCATAAAGGGTGTCTAGAAAACAAATCATATTGATCAGATCCTTCTGCAGTTGAAATTTATGTCCAAAAAACCCTCTGGATAGGGCTACAAGGAATCCTAGACCATTTAGAGTTTGACCATCCTTGGGTCTGCAAGATTGAATCCGTTGGTGGATTCTCTACCCTTAGTGTCTATTTGAAGTGTTCAATCACTTAGATAAGGATTTCTAAGTCTCTGGTGAAGATTTATGTTATTGTGTTTAGTTTGGGGAAAGTGTCCCTAAAGAAGAAATTGTAGAGTTCTACATCTTGGATTGGAGAGTCAAGAGAGGATAGGGGAAGTGTGTTGGTCCCTTAGACTAGTCAAAAGACATGCTAGAAAGATATTTGTGGATTTGGGGTGTTCAAGAAAGAATTTTGAATAGTGGATAAGGAGTTGCAGCCCATCAAGGTTTTCTTGCAGTGCTCTCTGCATCAGGTGGTATCAGAGCATGCTAAGATCTTTGAAGAACTGAAGAATGGGTGACACAATGGAAAGTTCTCAAGTAGAGGAAGTACCTACTAGAATCGCAAATGCAGAGTTGGATAAAATTGTTAGAGAACAAGTACCAAAGAACAAGCAGATGGAGGAGGAGATAAATAAGTTGAAGGACCTCTAAACAGAGAAGGAGGGAGAAGATTCTAAAGAAGAATAAAAAGAAGAATACATAGAGTAGGATGAAACAAAGAACATACCAATAGAGAAATTCAAATTTCTTGAAGCTCTTGAGAGAGTTGGAAGGAGAGATCATAAATAAGACATTCCCATGTTTTGTGGGAAAATAGATCCTGAAGAATGTATGGATTGGATAGAAGCCTTGGATAATTATTTTGAATGTGACAGTATCTCTAAAAATCAGAAGGTCAAAGTTGTAAAATCCAAAATGAAGGGCCCTACCTTAAGCTGGTGGAATTTTCTACAAAATGAAAGGATGGAAGAGGAAAAGAAACCTATCTCAATATGGAAGATGTTAGTAGAGATCAAAAGGTAGTTTGTACCAGAAGACTATGAGATTACCCTTCATAAAAAGTTACAAAATCTAAAACAAAAGGACCTTGATGTGAGTGGATATACCAAAGAGTTTCATAGAATTACCTTGAAGGCAAAAGTCTCAGAGAGTTAGAAACACAAGCTAGCAAGGTACCTAAATGGACTGAAATACAATATTCAAGATGAAATGTAACTGATTGAATGTTTGAAGATGTTAAGTTGATGATCCTGAAAGGCATTAAATCGGTTAATGTATTGTATTTTCATTGATGTCAACTTGATAAAATCTATATGGTCATGAAAATAATGCTAAAGACTTCGAGGAAACAATGAATCAAAGGCTATGCTATCAGTAATGCATATAAGTAAAGTATTCACAAAGTGACTATATACACCAATGGAGTGCACACTGACAATCAAAGTAAAAGAGAAAAGTCACAGTGTTGCTAGATGAACAAATGCACAACATTACCGATGAGCAAAGTCACTGTGTTTCCTGATGAGAAAAGCATAGTGTAACTTGATAGACAAAATTATAGAGTTACCCGATGGAAAAGTCAAGGACGGAGATCTCGATGACAACTAAAGTCACACCGATGAAATAGTTAGTTATCACCGATGACCAACTGAAGAGTTGACCAAAAAAATAAAGAGTTCAGAAAAAAAAAATTCTTAGCTGTCAAGAGCTATATATAGAGTTAACTGATACTTATCATTGTTTTAATCATCCAGATAAAGCCAGAGATAAGTAATTGATTTAAAGCTGCTTTGTCCAATTGACAAGAATATCTCTACAAGATCAAACTGGAGATTTTCTTTAAATCTATTGGTGAGAATTGTGGATCATGCCAAGAATCAAGAAAGCCAAGAAAAGGGGAAATCATGTCTATATAGAGACAAACCTAGTTCATTACAAATTGTGGGGTGAACAAGAGAAAAGAGGAAAGATGTAAAAGAGAATCTGAAGGAGAAGAAAGTCTTCTTTTAGTCCTGATCAACAAGTTAGAGGAAAGAGCTAGATTCTACAGACACCGATGAACAGTGAGACAACATCACAGAGAAGAACAGTGTGGATCAAAGGTATTATTGATTATATTGATCAGAGAGGTAATGCACTTACAATAGATCTAAAAATCTGCAATTAAGTTGTATGTATGAACATATCAGTAATGTTTCAGTTTAACCATTGAAGAATCAAGTCTCTTAACCGAGTAGGTCTTAAAATTCTTCTAAAATTGAGATACATCCCAAGGAGTATCAAAAATTTTGATCATAGAAAGTAGCATTGGATATGCCCGATACCTATTGACAGACCAAGTGACTATTTGATCAAGGATGGTAGCATTAGATACCAGATACTAGGTGACAAACTATATTTTAAATCCTCTAACAAGGTCACACCTAACAATGTGTTTGTAACCTTTAACAAGGTTGGCTCTTAACAGGGCTCACTTCAGAAGAGTGAAAATTTGGGGTACTGGTCCCAGTGGTTTTTCCCTTAACAGGGTTTTGATGTTAAAAATCCATGTGTTATGTGTTTATGTTTCATTATTTTACTATTTTACATTTCACATATGCAATTCTGGATTGATTTGTATACTCTGCATATTTACTGTGTTTTAGTAAATAGTTGACTGCTTATTGGTAAACATATAAAAGAAGGTTTAACAAATCAATCCGACAAGTAGTAAATTGATATAAGTATTTCAAGGAATTCATCTTGTAGGACAAAAGATAACTAGAGACATAATCTGTGGTTATAAGTTTTAAGGGTTGATTTAAGGATTCATTTTTGAGGCCACCGATTCACCCCCCTCCTCTCAGTTATTACTAACAATTGGTATAAGATCTTGTGGGATTAGAAGGAAGGTTTCAAGACCTAAGCTAAATATCACAAGATGAACAGATGAGATGTGCCCAAGATGAACAAAGACAATTTTGCTTCATGGCAGAGAAGAATAAGACTCCACTTATCAGGTATTGGTAATGATGTTACTCAATACTTAGATGTTGAATATGTGTTGCCCACAAGAGCACCAACAATTGAACAAATGAGAGAGAAGCATGAGCACAAATACATGATGATAGAGATTTCTTCCTCACTCTGTGATGTTGAATTTGAAGATGTCAAAACTTGTAAAATTGCAAAGCAGATGTGGGACAAATTGATGCTTGTACATGGTGGTGACAAGAATGTTTTGAGAGCCAAGGCAGAAAGCCTTAGAGGAAAGTTTGATGATCTCAAAATGAAAGAACGTGAAAACATCACATAGTACAACACAAGAATCAAAGAGGTATTCAATGTTATCTGAGGAGTTGGAGGTGTACTAGAAGAAGATACAGTGGTAAGTAAAATTTTAAGAACCTTACTGCCTACTTATGCTATAAGAGTATTTGCCATACAAGAAATATGAGTAGTAGAAAATAGCAATGTTACTCTAGATTGTTTGATTGGAAGACTAATTTCATTTGAGATGAATAAATTTGATAATAGTGTCTTACCAAATATAGAGTCTACATTCAAATCTTCTATGAGAATAAGTAAATCAAGTCATACAAATACTATGAGAAAAGATAGTGATAGTGAAAGTGAAGAAGAAGATCTTGATGAAATTGAAGAACTTATGGCTATAAGAATGCATAGAGGCAAAGGTAAATTACCACTTGTTTTTTTTAATTATAAAGAGATTGGACACTTTGCTACAAGATGTCCTAATAGAAGAAAAGATGACAGAAGTAATGGCAGATCATTTGAAAAGAAGTCTGACTGAGGTGATTACAGAAGCTACCGACAATCAAAAAGAAGAGATACCTGAGACTACAAGGACAAAGGAAAGAAGGCTAATTACCTAGAAAAATGCAAAGATGAGGATAATGACACTGAATCTGATGAATACATAGAGATGGTGTTTTTGGTAGTGAAAGATTATTCAAATGATGATGAAGAAAGGTATTTAGAAATAGCTCTCATATCTAAAGTTAGTAAAAATGATGTTTGGATCATAGATAGTGGCTGCACTCACCACATGACCAGTGAAAAGAAAATTTTTAGGACTTTTGATTACTATAATGGTGGTTCAGTAAGAATGGGTAATGATACACCTTGTCCAGTTGAAGGTAGAGGAACAATAATGTTGAATAACCAGAGAAAATGTGAAAATTCTTATTGGGTGAATGGATTGAATTATAATATGTTGAATGTTTCTTAGTTGAATAATTCAGGTCACATAGTAGCATTTGAAAATAAGAAGGCAAAGATCTTCAATAAATCAGGAAATCTGATTGGTACTAGTGAATAGACAAAAGGTAACTTATTCTATCTAAATGATACTGACACCACTTTTTTGATTGCTACAAACAAAGACATATGGTTCTGGCACAAAACATTGTATCATGTGACTTTCACATCATGATAAAGTTAAGAAAAAGAATAAATGTAAGAGGCTTACCAATGATGACTAAGCCAGACAAAATCATGTGTAAGAATGGTCAAAAAGGTAAGATGACAAAGTCTAGCTTCAAAAGCAAAACCCATACATCTGATGCAATTCTAGAAATAGTCCATACTGATTTATGTGGACCCATGAGGACAAAGAGTTAATATGGAGATAGATATTTTATTCTCTTTGTTGATGATTTTTCTATAATGATGATAGTCATGTTTCTAAAAGATAAATCAGAAGTATTCAAGATGTCTAAATGGTAGAAAGAAATGGTTGAGAAACAAAGTAGTAAGGAACTAAAATGCTTAAGATCAGATAGAGGAGGGGAATTTATTTCAGATGAATTCACTAAATTTTGTAATGAGCATGGAATCAAAAGACATGTCTCTACACCAAGAACCCCACAACAAAATGGAATTGCTAAAAGAAGGAACATATCCATAGTTGATTGTGCAAGGACACTGATGATAGAGAAAGGGATATGGTGTAGGGAACCTCCCTATTTGTTGTTTTGGTGTGTTCTATGGTTTTCTTAGATGTTTTTGGGTGGTGTGGAATAAGGTCCAATGGGTTGGATGCAATGATAAGATAACTTCATGTTTGTAAGAGCCTTAATGCTCATTAGGAGTTTTAGGGTCATTTTGGCTTAAATAGTGAAAAGTTGATATTTTAGTGAAATATGGGTTTGAGGTGTGTTTTAGGACCCTACATATCCTATCTAGGGTCAACAAAGTCAAACTCACCAATCGAGCTGACAAAGAAAGTCAAAATGTTCAAAGTGCAAAAAGTTGCTAGCAACTTTTGCAAGAAATTGCAAAATGTAGTTAGATCAGTTGTAACTACCCCATGCTCAGTATATGAGCATGGATTCAATGTTTTTAGGAGGTTAATGAAATTTTGTATTCCAACAATTGTTCTTGGCAATTCTGTATGGATGTCTGCAATTGCTTTCTTGTAGTCTGCATCCTCTCTTTGATACTGTATGGCTATGTATGGATTGGCATAGGTGATCGGACCCCATGGGGGTGTAGTTGTTTCAATTAGCTTCCATATGCAGTAGGTAGTTTTCTTCCAAGTGTTTGTAGTGTAAATTTTTTGAATTTTTAAGTTCACTGGTATGTAAGTGACTTCATAGTGTTGTTTAGTTAGAAATGGCTCTAACCTAAGAACCCACCGGTGGATTTCACTAAAACCATGGGGGAAGTAGGGTTAGAGTCTGTAGATAGGATTTTTTCTTTCATTCTTTTAGTTTAAATGGATTTACTAGGCCAAGTAGGAAGCCCTATGTCTGACTGGTGAATCCAGGTGAGCCAGGACAGGGAGAAGAAAGAATTGGTTCGAGCACTCATGACCTTTAAGGAAAGACTTAGTGGTATTTTTAGATGCCCTAGATAGTCTCCTAAAAGGATTCAAAGGTGGAAGGAGGTGAATAAAATTTTGGAGACCATTTTGATAGTTTTTTATGCTGACTAGTCCAGAGGCCTAATTAATAGGCTAAAAACTAGGGCCTGCAAGAAACTAGGGTTGTGGGTGCATCAAGAGGTCAGGACTTTGGATTCTGATAGTGTTTTTTGATACCTTGAAGATTTTCAAGGTCTTGTGTGGAGTCATTTGGAGATTTTTGGAGAAATAACCAAAAAATAGTGAATTTAGACCTACTAGGATTTGAGCAATTAGGCCTCCTGGTGAAATTGAGACCAATTGGGTTGGTAAAGGGTCTAGAAGTTTGGGAAAGATTGCAGAATTACCTTTGATGGGTCAAGAAGGTATATAAGAGTCCAAGTGGATGTGTGAGAAGATCCTAAGTAGGGCTTTGGGATTCTTGGAGGGAATCTAGTGAGGAAGATTAAGCATTTGGGGAACTAGTTGGACTAGTTGAGCTTAGAAACTTTGGAAAATTCCAAAGATCAACTACACCTTGGAGGAGAAGTTGATAGAGATGGTCTTGGAGATCCTAATTGGAGGAAGATCCAAAAATAACTAAACATTGGATGGTTAAAAGAGAGAAAGAATCAAATTGAGGGAAGAAAACACTAGAGCCCTAAACCCCTCTACATCAAGATCACCCAAATCTTCTGGAGGGAAGTTGTTAGTGTTGCTGTTTACACATTGAACATAGTACAATTGAAGAAAGAAACCAAGAAGACACATTATGAGATTTGGTATGGTTACACACCCAATGTAAGTTACTTCAAAAATTTTGGTAGTCAATGTTATAACTTAAAAGATGATAGAAATGGAAAACTTGACTCCAAGAGTGATGAGGGAGTCTTTCTAGGGTATTCCACCAAGAGCAAGGCTTACAAATGTCTCAATAAAGCCTCTCACAAAATTTTTGAAAGTGTAAATGTAAAGATATATGAATTTGTAGAGAAGAATGAAAAGGAAATAACTAAAGAACCACAAGACTACATCAGGTTTTCTTACAATGAGGAACCTAACACTCTACCCAACCAACAATGTAGAGCTCCCAAGAAACAGATCATTGCACCCAAGCATCAAGCTGCAAATACCGACGATTAGAATATTTCTCAAAATGATGCAACAAGTGATGGAGAACAAAATAAATAATATAATGATGATCAAGATGATAGACAAAGGATTGAACCTGTACTTGCCATATATGTCAGAAGAAACCATCCATAGAACTAGATCATAGGAGAAAAGAAGGCTGGTATGAGAACCATAAGTAAGTCTCTAAATACAAGATGTCTTATTTGTGATTATGAGCCCAAATATGTCAATGTTGCACTAGATAATGATGATTGGATAAGTGCTATGAATGAAGAGATTGAGTAGATAGAGAAAAAAAGACATGGACACTTGTACCAAGACTAGATGACAAGAATATCATCGGTACAAAATGGATATTCAGGAATAAGCTGAATGAGAATAGAGAAGTCACCAAAAAAAAATAAAGACTAGTATGCACGGGGTATGCACAAGAGGAAGGGATTGAATATGGAGAGACCTTTGCACCCATTGCTAGACTAGAAGGAGTGAGAATATTACTTGCTTATGCTACATATAAAGGCTTCAAGGTATACCAAATGGATGTCAAGTCTACATTCCTAAATGAAATACTTGAGGAAGAGGTATATATTAAGCAACCAAAAGGGTTTGTTATTCTAGACAAGAGGAACATGGTATGTAGACTACACAAATCCTTGTATGGATTGAAACAAGCACCCTGAGCCTGGTATGAAAGACTTCATTCCTATCTTATAAGTATTGGATTTGTAAGGACTAGTGAAAATAGTAATCTTTATTTAAAGGAAGATACTGATGCTAACATTTTGATTGTTGAGATATTTGTTGATGACCTCATTTTTGGAGGCAATGATATTCTATGAAAGTCATTTGAAAATGAAATGAGAAAAGAATTTGAGATGTCTATATTTGGAGAGATCAAGTTCTTTCTTGGTCTATAGATCATGCAAAAAGATGAAGGTATTTTCATTACACAATCCAAGTATATCAAGGAAGTACTGAAAATATTCAAGATGGAAGAGTCCAAACCAGTTGGGACACCAATGGCTACTAGATGCAAACTAACAAAGGAGGACAAGTCATCAGAGGTAAATCAAACTTTGTATAGATCAATGATTGGAAAACTCATGTATGTTGTACATACTAGATCAGATATTGCACATGCAGTAGAAATAGTTGCTAGAAATTTTTCTAATCTGAGGGAATCACATATGACTATTGTGAAAAGAATCCTAAGATATCTAAAGAATACCAAAGAATATGGCTTATGGTATAGAAGATAAGGCAAATTTGAATTGAAGGTCTTTATCGACACTGATTGGGCTAGAAATATTGATGACTGGAAGAGCACAACTAGAGGAGCATTCTTTATGGGTGACAGAATTGTAACATGGATCAACAAGAAGCAAGGAAGCATCTCTCAGTCTACTGTAGAGGCAGAGTATGTTTTTGCTGCTGCAAAATGCTCAAATATTGCATGGATCAAACAATTACTGGAAGGTATGCATATGCAAATTCTAGAACCAGTAATTATCTATTGTGATAATACAAGTGCAATAAAAATTTCCAAGAATCCATTCATGCATAATAAAACAAAGCATATTGCCATCAAGTATCATTATTTAAGAGAAAAAGTTTAGGCAAAGGAAGTGATACTTGAGTATGTGCAATCAAAGGAACAATTGGCCGATATCTTCACCAAGCCACTACTCAAGGATGAATTTGAATAATTGAGAAAGAGACTAGGGGTCAGAACCTTGTCTACCAGTCATTAAGATAACTAGAAGGTTGCATCAACCTACATACTATTAGAATATCATTCATGTTGATGCAAGAAAAAAGATGGACTTCAAAGATAAATCCATACACAACAAGGTATTTATCTACTCTGAGCACTAGAGTTATTACTAATGGATTGGGAAATTCAAGGAATATATTATGGATAGAAAGGATCCATTTGACATTACTATCAAAAATTTGTTTGACAAAGATGTTTGTTTGGCATTGATGTCAAAGGGAGAGATTTTATCCATTATCATCTCAGGGAGAGACTATATCCATCAAAATATCCAAAGGGAGAGATGTAATCAGAAAGGGAGAGTACATACAAAGGGAGAGAATTTGACATAGGGAGAGAACACATCAAATTAGAGAGAGAAATATTCTACATCTATTCAGTGAATGGATTAAAGATAAAGAGAAAGTTGGAAGAATCAAATCTAAGCTATATGAGCTTACCAAAAGCCAGACTTTTGTAATAGTTACATTAGAAAAGCTTAATGAAACTGTATATTTCATATTGTATTATTAATAGTATAGTATGATAATGTAGTATGTTTCCATCAATGCCAAAGGGAGAGATTGATGACATGTAATTGCTTGAATGTTTGAAGATGTTAAGTTGATGATCATGCAAGGCATTAAATCAATTAATGTATTGTATTGTCATTGATGTCAACTTGATAAAATCTATATGGTCATGGAAATAATGCTAATTAAGAATTCAAGGAACCAATGAACCAAAGGCTATTCTATCAATAACGCATATAAGTCAAGTATTCACAATTTGACTATATGCACTAACGGAGTGCACACCAATGGTCAGAGTAAAAGAGAAAAGTCACAGTGTTGCCTAAAAGACAAATTCACAACATTACCGAGAAGCAAATTCACAGTGTTTCCCAATGAGCAAAGCACAGTGTAACCCGACAGACATAATTATAGTGTTACCTGATGGAAAAGACAAGGATGGAGATCCCGGTGACAACTGAAGTCACACCGACAGAATAGTTAGATATCACTGATGACCAACTAAAGAGTTGACTGACATAATAAAGAGTTTAGAAATGACAAAATGCTTAGTTGTCAAGAGCTATATATAGAGTTAATTGATACTTATCATTGTTTTAATCATCTAGATAAAGCTGGAGATAAATAATTGATTTAAAGCTCCTTTGTCTAGTTGACAAGAAGATCTCTACGAGATCAAACTAGAGATTTGCTTTAAATCTAGTGGTGAGAATTGTGGATCATGTCAAGAATCAAGAAAGCCAAGAAAAGGGGAAATCATGTGTATATAGAGAAAAACCCAATTCATTACAAATTGTGGGGTGAAAAAGAGAAAAGAGGAAAGATGCTAAAGAGAATTTGAAGGAGAAGAAAGTCTTCTTTCAGTCCTGATCAACAAGCTAGAGGAAAGAGCTAGATTCTGCAGACACCAACGAACAGTGAGATAACATCATAGAGAAGAACGATGTAGAGAAAAGGTATAATTGATTATATTGATCAGAGAGGTAATTCTCTTACAATAGATATGAAAATCTATAATTAAGTTGTATGTATGAATAGATTAGTAATGTTTTAGTTTAACCATTGAAGCATCAAGTCTCTTAACCGAGCATGACTTAAAATTCTTCTACAATTGAGATACATCCCAAGGAGTATCAAAAAGTTTGATCATAGAAAAGAGGCATTGGATATGCCCGATACCTATTGACACGCCAAGTGAGTGTTTGATCAAGGATGGTAGCATTAGATGCCAGATACTAGGTGAAAAAATATATTTTAAATTCTCTAACAAGGTCACACCTAATAGTGTGTTTGTAACCTTTAACAGGGTTGGATCTTAACAGTTCTCACTTTAGAAGAGTGAAAATTTGGGGTACTGGTCCCAGTGGTTTTTCTCTTAATAGGGTTTTGTAAGGAAACTCAGGTGCAGAAACAACTTCCTACGCTAATCTCTATAGGAAAGTATTGTGCAAATTCTTTTAAATCCTTACAATTACAGATTTGTTAACTACTTTAACAAAGATATTGCAACCACATACCATGCATACAGAAAACAGAGAATG
>MU224741.1:110424-142132 GCA_018584345.1 Thuja plicata
ATATTGCAACCACATACCATGCATACAGAAAACAGAGAATGACACAATGATATACCCTGGGGAAAACCTTTCGGTAAAAAACCCCAGCACTCCAAAACCTACACAATGTATTGATCCAAAACTATTATAGTTACAATACACTTGCAATGCAAGTTCTTTCAGAAGATTTCAAAACCCTTGAAGACAAATCACGGCAGCATAAACCGTTCCAACAATAGACTCGCATCGCTCATCTTCACAACCCTAAAAAATGCTTATATCATGCGCTTCACTTTTTAGGGCTACTCCTAACGATAATCATATTAGGGTTTTTACCATTCTCCGAGAAAATAGGAAACCCAACCCCATGATTGGGGAAGAGTGTACAGTACTCACATTTATCAGTTGCCACATGTCTTCACCTGTCATTGAATCTTCCTAACATAGCTCTTACGTGTCATAGGAATTCGTCATAACCRTTTTAGCCATGATCTCCTTACACACAATTCAAGATGCCGACACATCAACATTATTTGCAAGAAATACATTTTACAAAACAAATAATAAGAATAAGAATTATCCAAGGTTGAGACACCTTATTCCTAACAGGTTTCCATGTTAAAATCCATGTGTTATGTGTTTATGTTTCATTACTTTACTATTTTACATTTCACATATGCAATTTTGGATTGATCGGTATACTCTGCATATTTACTATGTTTTGATTAATAGTTGACTGCTTATCGGTAAACCTATAAAAGAAAGTTTAACAAAGAAATCCAACAAGTAGTAAATTGATATAATTATTTCAAGGCATTCATCTTGTAGGATAGAAGATAAATAGAGTTATAATATGTGGTTATAAGTTTTAAGGGTTGATTTAAGGATTAATTTTTGAGGCCACTGATTCACCCCCCTCTCTCAGTTATTACTAACACTTGAAGGCCAAAGTCCCAGAGAGTGAGAAACACAAGCTAGAAAGGTACCTAAATAGACTAAAATATAGTATTCAATATGAATGAGCCTATTCAACCCCAAATCTGTACATAACTCTTTTCAAATGGCACTAAAAATTGAAGAAAAATAGAAGAGGAGAGGAGAACAAAATAATAGAGGTAGAGGGAATAATTTTAGAGGTGGGGGTAGGTTTAATGGTAGGGGTACATTCCAAACAAGTTAAGGGGAGTTTAGTAACCATGAGTCAGAAGGAGAACACAATAATAGAGGAATCTTTAGAGGTAGGAGATCAAATAGTAGAAGGAGATTTGGTGGAAGAGGACCTAGTGTCTTCACAGAGAAATGTTTTACTTGTAATCAGATTGGACACCAATCCTTTATATGTGCTAAAAAGAGTAGCACTAACAGACAAGGAGGGGATAGAAGAGTACAACTCACCCAAGAAGATGATAGCCAAAGTGTATCCTCCTATCATTCTGCAACTTCAAGGCCTGCAAATCTAGAAAAAGGAGAATGTCTCATGATGCAAAGGACACTCCTAAGAGTACCTACTACTATAGGACCACCTCAAAGAAAGTCATTATTCAGAACAAGTTGCAAGGTGAAAAATAAGGTATGCAAAGTTATAGTTGATTCTGGATCCACTAATAATATTGCATCTAGGGAGTTAGTCACTAAGCTAAAACTGCATGTAATCCCTCATCCTTTCCCTTGTAAGGCTTTTTGGTTGACAAAAGAAAAACAAACTATAATCAATAAACAAGTTTGGGTAGATTTCAAGATAGGGGAGTATACAAATAGAGCTCTATGTGATATCACATGGATGGATGCATTACATTTGTTATTAGGTAGGCCTTGGAAATATTATGTATATGCTAAGCATGATGGAAAGTCCAATGTCTACACTATAGCTAAGGATGGTGTTGATTATGTGATGAACCCACTCCTTGATTGCGAGAAAGAAAAACATGTTACTAGCAATGTCTTACATATAGGGGAAAAGGAATTCATGAAGGTATTAAAATAAAGGGGTACACCTTGTTATGCCTTAGTAGTAAGGCCAAAAAAGACACTAGTGAAAGAGCCAAAGGTCAAAGCTCCTACTAGGGAAGTAGGCCCCAAAGAGGTCAAAGCACCATTAGACCAGTATAAGGGCATTATAGAGTAGAGCACACCAAAGTCTTTTCCACCTGAAAGTGAAGTTAGTCACTATATAGACTTCATACCATGGGTCACTCTTCCAAAACAAAGTAGCATATAAGATGACCCCTAAACAAAACCAAGAGATAACAAGGAAGATTGAGGAATTGTTGTCAAAAGGACTCATTAGGAAGAGCGTGAGTCCTTGTGCTATCCCTGCAGTCATGGCACCAAAGAAAGAAGGCACATGGATGCCATGTACATACTCTAGGGCAATCAATAGGATAATCATTAGATATAGGTTTCCTATGCCTAGAATAGAGGATTTGATGGATTATTTGGAGGGTGCAAGATAATACTCCAAGATAGATCTCAAGAGTGGTTACCATCATATAAGAATCAGAGAGGGAGATGAATAGAAGACAATATTTAGACCAAATAAGGCCTCTATGAATGGCTTTGATTCCTTTTGGCCTCTCCAATGCTCCAATCACCTTTATGAGATTGATAAATGAAGTATTGAAGCCTTTTCTTAAGAAATTTGTTGTTGTATACCTTGATGACATTTTGATCTTTAGCAGGAGTAGAGAAGAAAACCTCAAGCATTTGGACATGGTAATGAGAAAAATCCATGAGGATAAATTAGAGATAAATATAGAGAAATGTGTATTCCTTCAAGAAGAACTTGTGTTCGTAGGTTTTGTGATCTCCAAGAATAGTCTCAAGATGGACCTTTCCAAGGTTGAAGCCATCCTCAATCGGCCACTTCCTACTACTCCATCAGAGGTTAAGAGTTTCCATGGTAGCTTTTATAGGAAATTCATCAGAAATTTTAGTGGCATATGTGCTCCCATTATCAACACCATTAAAGGTGGAAGAAAATGCATATTTTCATGGACTAATGAAGCTAATGAGTCCTTTGAGTTGTTGAAGAAAAATATTGCAAAGCAACCTATCCTAGTTTTACCATAATTTCATAAAGTATTTATAGTAGAATGTGATGCAAGAAATAAAGCCATTGGGGGAGTCTTGAGCCAAGAAGGGAGGCCAGTTGCTTTTTTCAGTGAGAAGCTTAATGAAGCTAAAAAAAAATACTCTACTTATGATCTTGAAATGTATGCAATTGTTTAGTCACTTAGGAAATGGAGGCATTATTTGTTTCCCAAGGAGTTTGTAGTCTTTACTGATAACCATGCACTTAGCTTTCTAAATAAGCAGGAGAAACTTAATCACAGACATGTGAAGTGGATGGAGTTCTTACAGTCATATACATTTTCTATCAAGCATAAGAAAGGGATTGTAAAAAAATTTGTTGACGCTCTTAGTAGGAGACACCTAAATACCTGAACCATTTAGTTGGAGAGTTTTGGGGTTCATGCCATGAAGGATATGTATGTTGAGGATGAAGATTTCAAAGAGGCTTATCAAATTTGTACTGAGATGATAGACAAATACCACACTGATTTCTCAGAGTTTATTGTGCAAGATGGTATTCTTTTCAAGGGTAGTTCATTGTGTGTCCCAAAAGGATCTATGAGAGAAAACATTATTAAAGAAAAGCACTATGGAAGCCTAGCTAGTCACTTTGGGGTGGATAGAACATTGGAGCTGGTTAAAAGGTTCTACCAATGGCCCAAATTGCAAATAGATGTTAGGAGGTTTGTGGAGAGTTGTTTAGTTTGCCAAAGAGCCAAAGGACATACCTCCAATGTAGGGTTATACACTCCTTTATCCATCCCTTCAAAACCTTGGCATTCAGTAAGTATTGACTTTATCCTAGGTCTTCCAAAGACCAAGTATGGATTTGATAACATATATGTTGTAGTTGATAGATTTTCAAAGATGGCACACTTCATTCCTTGTAGGAAAACCCGTGATGCATCCCACATAGCTGGATTGTTCTTCATAGAAGTTGTGAGACTCCATGGACTACCACTATCAATCATTTTAGATAGTGATCCTAAGTTCTTAGTCCATTTTTAGAGAACACTATGGAGAAAGTTAGGGAAAAAATTTTCACTGTCCAATGCATATCACCCATAGTCTAATGGTCAGAAAAAATTCATAAATAGGTCCCTTGGAAACCTTCTAAGATGCCTCACACAAGAACATGGATCCACTTGGGATACTATCATAGCACAAGTAGAATTATCATTCAATGATTTAGTAAATCAGAGTACTAGTTTAACTCCATTCTAGATTGTCTATGGTACTCACCCTAGAGGGGTATTGGAAGTTAGAGATATCAAAGACATGGACAAAAGGAGTGCACTAGATAAAGGCTTTTCTAAATTAATGAAGAATATCCATGACCAAGTGTAGATCAAACTGTAGCATACCATTGAGAAATACAAACCACAGTCTGACAAAAAGAGGAGAAACTTACAGTTCAAAGTGGGAGATTTAGTGATGATCCACCTTACGAAGGAGAGACTAACCAAATAAAAATACACAAAGCTTATTATGAAAAAGCTTGGCCCTTTCAAGATTCTAAAGAAATGTGGCAAAAATGCCTATAGAATTGATCTACCTTCTCACATTGGCTTATCACCCATTTTCAATGTTGTAGATATCTATGCTTACAAAGGTGAAGTTAGTAATACTATTCTTGCAGGTACTCCAGAGCCTCCTACACTCCAAACACTCAAGGACATGCCCCAAGCAACTCCTCCAAAGATTGAAAGCATCCTAGACAAGAGAGTGAACAAGAAAACTAGGAGAGAAACTTAATATGAGTACTAAGTCAAATGGAAAAAACCAACCCACTGAAGATGCTACCTGGATGTCCCACGAAGACATTTAGAAGACATGCTATCCACTTGAAAAACTTCCAACTCAAGAGAATTGAGTTATTTTTTCCTTGGGGAGTATGGTGTAGGGCACCTCTTGAAATTCTTATTTTCTTTCTTTAGTGTTTTTAATAAGGTGCATCCTTGAGATCACCCTTGTGTGTGCTTGTGTGGGTCTATGATGTAAGGTGAAGGACCCTAAGGTGAGTTATAAACCTATGGGTTCCTGAAACCATTGTTAGACCATGTTAGTCTTTTAGTGATTTTAGTGTTTGGTTAGAAGTTTGTGTTTTACGTCCTTAGAATAGGTTCTTTTCATGTTTGAACCTCTACCACACCCTTGGAGGTTGGTAAGGTATGCATTTTCCCAAAATAGCAACTTTCCCATATGTTGCCAAAAAGTTGTCTTTTTGCAAAATATTGCATGAGCAACTTTTGCAAAATGTTGCTTGAAGAATGACAACTTCATTATAAATAACCACACCAACTTATTTAAACATCTATAATGCCTAGATGATTCTATTAGGTGATCTAATTCCTTCCATGAAGGTTAGAACTTACTATGTACAGAGCTTGATGTTCAGAGTAGGAAATAGAAGAGTTTTCTGAGTTATTTTGATAGTGTATGGCCTGGTACAGATTCATATTATGGATCTAGTTCCATAAATTGGTGACATCTTGAGTTTATTAAGCATTCTAGTAGGTTTGAGTTTTTTTTTGTGAATTTTGTCAAAAGTTATAGATTTTACTTGCTCATTGCCTAAGAAACCAAAGCTTCTAGGGTCAGTCACAAAGATGTGATCCTAACATGAGATTTCTCTAGTGGATCTGCTTAGCCACTTGGAAAATAAAAGGTAGGATCATGTCCCTTAATAATCCTAAAGCTCAGACACTCAAATTTAGTCCTAATATTTATGAGACAAAGCCCTAGGCTAATTATCTCTATGTAATTAGTCTGGCTCTTTAGTACAGTCACATGCACGTGCAATATATGTTTTGGAGGATTGAACTACTAGTGGTTCTAGACTATTTTGGGGTAGAGGAAGCCATATAAGCTAGTACATTTACTCTATGTACCCACCTTTGACCACTTACTTAACAAACCAAGCCTAATCTAGCTAATTAGGCCTGTGTGCTTTGTGAGAGTTCAGGGGTGTAGGAGTGGAGTGAAGTGTTAGGGATTTGAGGGGTTTCAAAACTCCATAAAGGGTGTCTAGAAACCAAATGAAATTGATCATATCCTTCTGCAGTTAAAAGTTATGTCCAAAAACACCTCTGGATAGGGCTACAAGGAATCCTAGACCATTTAGAGTTTGACCATCCTTGGGTCTTCAAGACTGAATCCATTGGTGGATTCTATACCCTTAGGGTCCATTTGAAGTTTTCAATCACCTAGATAAGGAGTTCAAATTATCTAGTGAAGATTTATGTTATTGTGTTTAGTTTGGGGAAAGTGTCCCTAAAGAAGAAATTGTAGAGTTCTACATCTTGGATTGGAGAGTCAAGAGAGGATAGGGGAAGTGTGTTGGTCCCTTAGACTAGTTAGAAGACACCCTACAAAGATATTTGTGGAGTTGGGGTGTTCAAGAAAGAAGTGTGAAGAGTGAATAAGGAGTTGGAGCCATAGGTTTTCTTGTAGTGCTCTCTGCATCACTGAATCAAAGAGATGACCCTTCAGAAACACTTGACTAGGTAATAAGTTAACTCAGTGCAAGGTTTTTTAAGTTTGTTAAGCTTAAATTTAAAACATTAATTTCACCTTTCTTAGATTCTATTTTTGAGTCAATAAACTTGGTTTTGTATGTGGATGGTAACTTGGTGTAGCAGAACCTATGAAGACACCTTGGGTCACCATGGATCCAATCAGAGAAAGAAGGACAAAAGAATCCTTAAAGGTTAATTAGGATCTTTTGAAGCCTATAATGGAAATTTGTAACAATCAATTTGATTTAAAAGTTAAATTTCCTAGAATTCCTAATAAGGACTTAGGACCAAAATCATGTATGGGTGGCCAATAGTGCCAACAAGGGATCTAAGTACAGATTTTCTCAGAAATAGGCAATGAAAACTCATAATTTTTTATTATTTACTTATGTAATTTGTATGGTTTGAATTCTTACAAGTTTTATTGTTGTTTCTAATGCTTTAAGAATATTATTTTCATCATTTCAAACAATCTTTGATGCTTAGAAAGTTCATTTGAACTAGATTTCATCAATAGGTGTTGAATGATCTTTGAAAGTCACATATTTTACTTGACAGTTTGGTATTTTTGTAATGAAATGGACCATTCCATGAATGGAAACACTCTTATTCTCATCGAATTATGCCATTATGAATTGTAAAATATTATTCTAACATGATCTTCTGGAATGATGCCATTATGCACTTGTAACCTGTCAAGACAAGTTGTTTGGAGTTTTTTGGGACCCTAGGAAGTCTTGTAGTTAGCCTTGTCTCATTTGGAAGTCATTTGACCTCTTGGAGCAAGTAGAATCCCTTGGGTACATGGTGAGACCTTGGGATTGTTTTACAAAGGTGTGAAGTCTTGTTGTCCAATTTGTGGGGTTCTCTAAGCCTCTACATCATAAGTGCAGATGGATACATACATGATAGATATAATGGATTCATTGTGCAGTGAAGGTCAGTTGAAAGTAGCTCCATAGTGTATCTTTCAAAATAGCTATCCTAGCATTGAACCATTTGCTCCATCAACTTTATTTGGCCAAGTAAATGCTTGTGACAACCCTATTCCACCCATGGAGTCACTTGAATGATCATGACCATGCTCAACCCAAGTGTCTCCAAGGTGCACTAAGCATGATTGGGAAGCGATCTTCCAAGGCTCGTATATTAGACCTCATGAGAGGTATCGAAAAAACTTCAAGGGCTCCAATATCATGTTTCCAAGGTCTACAATAATCTCTCTCAATTTTGGATAATTCAACTTTCTTTGAATTTGGCAAGGCTATCTCAGTCGATGCCAAAACTTGTAGTGATGGTCAGTTGAAAGTAGCTCCGTAGTGTATCTTTAAAACCATCCATCCTAGCATCAAAATGTCTTCTCCATCAACTCCTATTGGTTGGGTAAACACCAGTGACAACCCCATTCCACCCATAGAGTCACTGGAACACTCATGACCATGCTCAACCCAAGTGTCCCCAAGGTGCACTAAGCACGATTGGGCAATGATCTTCCAAGACTCGTATCTCAGACCTTGTGAGAGGTATCGACAAATTTCTAGGGGCTACAAGATTGTGTTTCTAAGTTATACAACAATCTCTCTTGTTTTTGGGTGATTTGACTTCATTTGAATTTGGTAAGGCAATCTCAGTTGATGCCATAACTTGTAGTGAGGGTCAGTTGAAAGTAGCTCCATAGTGTATCTTTCTAACCATCTATCCTAGCATCAAACTATCTTCTCCATTAGGTCTAGTTGGCTAGGTAAACATGAGTGACAACCCTATTCCCCCCATGGAGTCACTGGAATGCTTGTGACCACGCTTGACCCAAGTGTCCCCAAGGTGCACTAAGCACAATTGGGCAACGATCTTCCAAGGCTCGTATCTCAGACCTCATGAAAGGTATTGAAAATTTGTTAGGGGCTATGAGATCATGTTTCCAAGGTCTACAAAAATATCTCTCAATTTTGGGGGATTCAATTTTATTTGAATTTGTCATGGCAATATCAGTCAATGCCAAAACTTGTAGTGGGGTCAATTGAAAGTAGTTCTATAGTTTATCTTTCAAACCGTCTATCTTGGCATCAAACCATCTGCTCCATCAGCTCTTGTTGGCTGGATAAATTCTATTGACAACCTTGATCCTCCAATGGAGTCATTGGAACACTCACAACCATGCTCAACCCAAGTGTCCCAAAGGTGAACTAAGAATGATTGGGCAGCGACCTTCCAAGGATCGTATCTTGGACCTCATGAGAGGTATCAAAAAAATGTTAGGGGCTACAAGATCATGTTTCCAAGGTATACAACAACCTCTCTTAGTTTTGGGTGATTCAACTTTGTTTGAATTTGGAAAGGCAATCTCAGTCGATGCCAAAACTTGCAGTGAGGATCACTTGAAAGTAGCTCCGTAATGTATCTTTCAAACTGTTCATCCTCGCATCAAACCCTCTACTCTATAGGATCTGGTTGGCTGGGTAAACACCAATGAAAACCCCATTCCACCCATGGAGTTACTAGAATGCTTGTGACTACGCTCGACCCAAGTGTCCCCAAGGTGTACTAAGCACGATTGGGCATCGATCTTCCAAGGCTCGTATCTCAGACCTCATGAGAGGTATCAAAAAACCATCATGGGCTATGGAATCATGTTATAGAGGTATACAACAATCTCTCTTGGTTTTGGCTATTTTGACTTCATTTGAATTTGGAAAGGCAATCTCAGTCGATGCCAAAACTTGCAGTGAGGGTTAGTTGAAAGTTGCTCTATAGTTTATCTTTCAAACCGTTTGTCTTGGCATCAAACCATCTACTCCATCAGCTTGGGTTGGCTAGGTAAATTCCAGTGACAACCCATTCCCCCCCCACAGAGTCACTAAAATTATCTTGACCATGCTTGACTCAAGTGTCCCGAAGGTGCACTAAGCACGATTGGGAAATGATCTTCCACGGCTCATATCTCAGACCTCATGAGAGGTATCAACAAACTGTTAGGGGCTATAGGATCATGTTTCCAAGGTCTACAACAATATTTCTCAGTTTTGGTCGATTCGACTTCATTTTAATTTGGAAAGACAATCTCAGTTGATGCCAAAACTTACAGGGAGGGTCAGTTGAAAGTAGCTCCCTAGTGTTTAAGAGCATGAAATAACATGATCCATCCCCTTTCTATTAATTCTATTTCTTGGGGATGGATCTGTAACATGTATCATATTGGATTAACATCATAAATTTAGGAAATACATGTATTTTTCAGGTGGAGCATTGATTTGGTGAAGTTGTTGGGTTTAAAGGATGAAATAAGGGTTACAATTTGAGGCTTGGTTATTGTAGTAGGAGTTTTGGCCAAAGGAGGACAATTTTTTATAATTTAATCGATTATATTATTTCAGGGAGATGGTGAATCATCGACAAATTCATTCGTTTAGTGATTGGGAGTCATACAGTGAGTGAGCCCTAGATTTTGGAGGGTTTTGAAAACCTATTTGGGGCTTTTGTATCTAGAAAGGTCATAAGACTGAATTGAGTTTGTTTTTCTCTAATTGGGACTAATTTATGCTACTATCCAAAGGGGAAATTTCTAGGAGCATTTTATTAAATGGGTTCCTTTGTAAAATGGAGCAATTAGGCCTAGGTATGTGACTAAGGACACTAGTTTTTGAGCATGATGTTACAAAACAATGTGGGTTGAGCTTGACATATGTTTAATAACTTGATAAAGTGTATCTAAAAAAACTATTATTTTTGAAATTTTTGGATAAAATAACCAAAAATAGTCGCTGCTAAACTTTTTGGAGTAGGATTGTGTGCCTAGAAAGGACAATTTGGAGTTTGGAGTAAAAATATGCAAGAGAAGTTCTTGGGAATTTGAAGATAGGATAAACCAAGTATTTTAAGTCCCTTGGAGGGTTTATAATCAACATTTTTAGAGAGGATCAAGTATTTGGGTCAGAGAATCTATTTGGGAAAATGTAGATAATCATGGAACATGAAGCATGTTTGAATGAACATGCATTAAGTTGGTAGAAGAAACTTAAGATGTGGAGTATAGTGGGCCAAAGTATGATGTATTTGACCATTAATAGGTCTATTGAAGTGGGTTTGGTCTAGAAGTTGATGCATTATTGAAGGAAGGATTTGGGTATTGTTACAAAATAAAGGAGAATTTGAGTGATCTCGATAATTTAGTGCATATATTATAACAAATTCAAACAAATTGACATATAAATTCAATAAGATATAATTTAAATCATAATGATAATCGAATATAAATTCAAAATATAATTTCAAGATATAATGAACATAATCATAGTCAATATATAACTTCACCATTCGATTCCATAAACATGAATAATACATGTGTATACAAAAGATGACACAAATATAACATAAAAATGAAAATATTCTATATATAGAAAGTATAAAAATTATCAAAAGTATCTCCATATACAAATATGGCACATTTTAAAATGTCTACAAAATCAATGTCTCAAGGTGTACAATGTGACATATATGCCATCTCAAAATGTGCCAAGTGGCATCTCTAAATAACCACAACTAAAACTACATCCTATGTCCTAGGGGAATCATAAAAATGTAGCCTCTTTAAAGAACTATTTGGCTCTGATTGATCCTACATCAAAAAGAGTTCAAACCCAAGTTAAATTGCATAGTTTATATGATTTGTATATATATAATTCATAATTCAAACACTAATTCAATTATAAATTATAACTGAATACAAACATCTGTACCTGGCCTCTTGGTCACCTAACATGATTAGGTGTCCTAACATAAGCCTTTGGTAGCGAAGGGACAATGCCACCAATATCAACTTCGACCTATAAATATATATTTGAAATAATGAGATTAGTAAAGTGGTGCAGGGGCCCAAGGTGCAACATAGAGTAATAAATTTACAAAATAGGATCATAGTGTAATAAAATCACAAATTGATTGAACTAAAATTAAAACTTACGTCCGCTGATCTCTCCTCTGAAATAGTGGGTTGGGTCAACAAAGATATGAAAGATTCTCGTGAGGCCTCCCTCACATTGGGAGTAACCTATGAGATTCAAAAAGATAGTCAATTATATATAAATGTACTTCATCATAACAACCTTGATTAAAAAATATAAATAACAATATATAAATCTACGTACAATTAGGCTATCACTCTGAATTGAGATGTCTGTCAGCCTATGTCACTCCTGAACCTATGTCGGGACATTTTCAAGAGCCACACCCTATACAATAAAGTGCATGTAAAATATTTATTACTACACAAAAGTGGCATACATATGCATGCATAATTAATCTTAAACACTTAATTACCTTTCCTTTGTCAACACATGAAGAAGGAACCCCCTCGTGCCCCCCACTGACATCAGATGATACTTGCAAGAGTACAATAAGATGAAAATATATTAGTAAATGTATGATTTGTATTTCTCTAATTGATAGAGATTTAAGTATGTACACCAAATGATATAAAAAAACTTATGGGTACATAATTTACAATATACCGTATAGGTGTTAAGGCCAAATGAAATGACGGAAATTATGGAGTCATCCACCTATCTCAACTCCCCCTCTATCATCAACTGAACATAAATGGAAAAAATATATATACATAAGTGCATAGAGTCATTAAAACTAATCTAAATAAATATATTATTTTAAAATTAAATAGGTCATGTGACAAATTTATTTATAATGTTTACTCTTACCATATCAATAGGAGTCCATGGCTCCGCATACCCCTCCTCATCACTCTCATGAGACACAGATGATCCATGAGGTGTTGTAGCCTCTTTAGTTGTGTCTCCTATATCCTCCTCATCAACACCGTACTGATATGTATCGACATCAGTAAAAGGTCTGAGGAACAAATTCTTGCACATAATGCAAGTATACGGCACACAAACATGTGAATTGTTGCCATATGTCGATGCGCCAACATCATCCATAGAATGAGGCAATAATGACCTGGTCTGGGTGATCAACTGATTACTTAGCATGTGATTGGCCCTAATACTCTATGAGGAAGCCTCTAAAATGATATTATGATGTTGCACTAGAGGAGGGGGTAAGACATCAGTAGGGGGACAAAGATAGTGGCCTTTTTGCACTTGGCAAATGGCCTAGTTTGAGGAGCTCCACCACCTATGACCATGTTGGGCCCCATGCTCCAATAATTTAGATTGTGACCAAGTGATAGGCCATTTTTAATGGCATGATTTAGATACTTTAGAAGAACTTTTGCTAAGTATTTTCCCATGTTTTCTTTTTGTGATCTCCAGACTTTATGCTCTAAAACTATTATTATGTGGTAGTCAACCACTAAACCTATACCATGGACATGTGATACTTAAATACACTTTATTGGGATGAATATACTCTATTTATTGATATGGAATTATGATCATGTTTTATGAATGAATTGACTGTTTGAGCAATAGATAATGCATGTACTTTGATTAATTACCATGAATGCTCTTAACCTAATGGTGTTAATGCAACACATCAATGTAGAAACTGAAATCTTGTTCAAGCAAGCACGTCTATGTGCTAGGTGCTTGACTCAATCCTACAGCAGACTTGGCAAAGAGCAATAATTTATTTGATGAAATCTAGGAGAGAGTGGGGAGTTAGATCTGTTGTCTACATAGTTCTTTCCTCTCTTCTGGACCGAGTCTATTTTCTTCTATCTAATTTCCTTTCTTGTTAGCTATTTGTAATAAAAGCTCCACCTTTTCTTAGGGCATATGGAGCTTAGTAGTTAGATTTTTTTCCTTTAAATAAAGCCCCTCTCCTACGTGAGAAGGAGGGAGATAGTTTTTCATTAATATAGTTGCAATCTAGTTCAAATTTGTTATTCAAAATTTGTGTACTTTGTTATTCAAGGTAATAAGAAAATGAAGTGTTGAGTTTAATTCTATGTAATTGAGTGTTTTGGGTACTCACCCAAGGGGGACCACTTGGTGAGGAATCCATAGTTATATGAATTTATCTTAGTTCATCCTTTTGCATTTCCGTCATTTCTATTTCTATGTTGAACAACTCCTGTGGCCAAAGCAACAGGACAAGCTACCGCGTCCTGCAGCCAAGCGGCAGAGTAACTAAGGAATTATAGTTAGCTTGTGCAATCTTCCAAGTCCGCTAGTGGAATTCTCTCCTATAATTTACTTTCAAGCATTTCCATCTCCAGCAATAGCTTAACTTCCTTCAAGTATTCATTTCATGCAGCAATAGTATAGTTTCCCTTCAAAAGCATTTACTTCCTGCAGCCATAGAATAGTTTCTTTCTAGCATTTTTTTCCTGTAGAAATTAGAAAGATTGGTTGAAGAAGTACTTGGTGTATATATTTTTCTGGCCCGTTTCAAGTACCACATCCCTGGGTTTGACATATTAAATGATTTTCTTATAAGGAGGATGAAGTGCTTAGTTGGATGTCTAATCCTTGAGTTAAAGGATTATGCCTAGTTTCTGAGCCTTTATAAAGAGAAATCATTTTTGGCACCACTGTCGGGGATGGTGCCAAGCCTGGTTCTTATTCAACCATTCTTAGGATTTTCTTTCATTCCGCTCTCTCTATAGATTAAAGCCTTTTCTTGAAAAGAATAAACCACATCACTCCATACTATCTGCATGCATAATAGAGGAAGAGATGTCAGAGTAAGGTACTTTCCAAATCAACCGGGTAACCTATCTGAAGAAGAAAGCCACTTTGTTGATGCTATTGGTGATATACCTGAAGCCCCTTCCTCATCCTCAACCTCATCCTCTGAGGGTGATTTTCATGGGTTCTTCTAGGAACAACCAGAAGCCAATCCACTTGCTAAAGCCTTCGTTAACCATGAATTCCAGAACCTTGAAGAAGAAAACCCTTGGCAGTTAGTCATGTACCAAGCTCAGAACCCACCTCAAAATCCACCTTAGCAATAGAGGAGGATGGCTAATCCTACTACATTTTTGTTCCCCATCTCTGATCAACAAGATAATAACAACCTCAAGATTATTCCCTCTTCTGATCTTCCAAAATTTTACGGCCTTGTCATAGAGGACCAAGATACCTTTCTCTTTGAGTTTGATATCCTTTGTAGGAGCTATGACTACACCTCTGACACCCACAAGCTTAAGCTTTTCCCTGCAACACTTAAAGAGTCTGCATTGCGATGGTTTATTGGCCTAGGACAGGATGTTGTCCATAGTTGGGACGAAATGAAGGATGTTTTCTTGTTGAAATATAAAGAGTAATGTCAAGGAAATGACATATGAGGGGATGAAATCTTTAAGATGTCACAAAAGGAGGATGAAATCCTAGAGGATTATGTCTCCAGGTTTATGTTCAACCTACAGAAGAATACTCAGCATGAGCTCAATGAAGAATCTTATAAGTTGCTCTTTTTATGAGGCATTCATGAAGGATGCACAGAAGCACTCAAACTAATGGATAAAGGAGATATCACCCAAGAATCATGGGATGATATCCAGAAAATATGCCTCAAATACTCCAGAGCTGCTATCAAGAAAGGAAGGGGATATAAGTCCACATTGGGAAATTCCAATGGTTTTGGTTCTTCGCGGATGGAGATAACCAATCTCTTATCCGATTTCAAACAGGATATCATCAACAACATGGCCACCCAGCTAGACACCCTGCAAGCTAAAAAGAAACATGAGGAAGCTGAGGCCATGCTAACAGAATTGTGCCCGCATTGTAGACAAAAGAAGAGTGACTGCAGATCCAAACAAGTTACTAACATGGAGACCACACATATGCCAACTGATTACAAACCAATTGAACTAGAAGATAGGCAGTTGTTCTTTGTTGCTCAACAAAAACCATGGGTATAGAGACAAGGTATGCCTTAGGATCCTCTTTCATTTAGTGGTCCTTTTTATAATTATCAATGACAACCCCCCTTGAATTATCAAAATCCTCCCTGGAATAATTCCCAGAATCAGTGGCAGAATTACCCCAATCCACAGTGGCCAAACCCTCAAGGAGGTTGGCAACAACCTCAAGGGTCGTAGCAACCATGACAGGGTAATTGGCAGCAAAACCAACAATGGAGAGGTGGCCAACAATGGCCAAATCAACAAGGACTTTTTCCACCACCTATGCAGCCTCCATAACAACAAGCTCTCTTACCACCTCCTGCAGCTAGTAATCTTCCTCCTAAGCCTACCTAGCTACCTACCTAGCTGCACCAAACCCTAATAATCAACCTCCTCCACCACAAAAAAATGTGTATGCTACAGAACAGTCGCAATATCCCACATAATACCCTACGTATGCAATCATCATCGATGATATTCACCTATAGTTTGGTACCACGCTGCCTCCACCTGAGCCTCCTTTAATTACTAAAATGCCTTCTGAGGAGCCCAATCAACCTGATAATCCAACCACTCTAGTAGCTCCTGCATCACCAGCTAAGTCTAGTTAGACTACAATTCCTCATTTCCCTCAAAGATTGAAGTTGAGCATTACGCAAACCACTAATGAGGGAGCTATCAATATTCTTGACCAATTAAAGAATGTCAATGTCCAAATTCCCCTATTCCAAGCCATAAAAGATGTCCCCACATATGGAAAAGCCATCAAGGAGGATTGCTTTAAAAATATTGGCCATAAGAGGAAAGACCCCCAGACTATTCACATCCTAGGCAAATTGGCAGATATCATGTTAGGAAAGCTTACCATCCCAAAATACTCTGACCTTGGCAGCCCTATTGTTGAAGTCATTATTAATGGTACCGCTTCAAAAATGCCTTAGTTGATCTTCGAGCTTCCATTAATATCATGACCAAGGAAATTATGTAATGCCTTGGTATCACCAACCTCCATAACACACCTACTATCCTGCAGCTTGCCAACAGTTCAACTATCAAACCTGATGGAGTGGTGGAGGAAATTGTGGTTGACCTAGAGTCTTGGTCCTACCCTACTGATTTTATGATCCTCTCACCAAAATCTACCCTAGGTGGCTATCCAATCATTCTGGGATGACCATGGCTAGCTACCATTGATGCCTACATTGGTTGTCAGTCAGGGGATATGACCATTTCTGATGGCCAGAACACAAAAAATCTGGCCTTATATTCTCCTGCTCAACCTTAGATGGGATTAGCCTCCCCCATATGGCCCAATATAGGAGAAGAAGCTGAAGTTATTAATTAAGTCTCCCAATCAATGATGTTAACAAGGGATCCCTTCCTATAGCTTCAGGAGGAAGATAAAGTAATCACCAACATCATACATAACCAGTATGGATTAGACTTAGACTCTTTGGATAATTCTTTCCAAAACTACTCCCTGCAGCCATTGTACTTTGATTACCAAACATCTCCCCCTGCATCAAACTAGATCTCTCACCAAATGCTTCCCTATGAGATCCAATTACCCTCATTGACTGATGCATCTATGGTGGATCTCACCAAGCAACTGGAAGTTTCACCTGAGCGTTGCTTACACATTAATAGTCAACTTTCTCCTCAGTAGCAGGCATCATTGACCAAATTGCTAAAGACCCATGCTACATCTTTTTCCTAGGATTACACTGATATGAAAGGCTTGGACCCAAAGTTATGTGCTCACAGGATTTTTCTTAAAGAAGATAAGCCCCAAGTTAGGCAATTCCAAAGGCGTGTCAACCCGGCCCTCCGTGAGATAGTCAAAACCAAATTTTAAAAGTTTCTCAAAGCCAGGTTCATATATCCCATATCTGATAGCCAGTGGGTTTCCCCACTAGTTATAGTTCCTAATAAAGGTTGCAAATGGTGAGTGTGTGTAGATTTCCGAGAGCTTAACAATGCCACCAAAAAGGACCATTTCCCTCTGCCATTCATTGACCAGGTTCTGGACTCTCTAGCAGGAAAGAAGAACTTTTCTTTCCTGGATGGGTATAGTGGTTACAACCAGATCTAGATTCTCCTAGAGGATCAGGAGAAGACCACATTCACTTTCCCATGGGGGAATTTTTCTTATTTAGTTTTTCCCTTTAGTCTTTGCAACGCTCCAGCTAATTTCCAGCAGGCAGTTATCGGTATTTTCGCTGATATTTCCCATGACTATATGGAGATCTACATGGATGACTTTACTACTTATGGGTAGACTTATGAAGTAGCATTGGAAAATCTAGAAAAATTCTTCATCAGATGTAATGAATGCAACCTATTTTTTAATAGTGAGAAGTGTTTTATGATAATGCAGAAAGGAGTCGTGCTTGGCCACTACATTTCTTCTCTTGGCATTTAGGTAGACCCGACCAAAATTGAAGTCATTGTGAATCTACCTACCCTAGCCAAGCAGAAAGATGTCAGAAGCTTTCTTGGCCATGTAGGGTATTATTGAAGATTCATAAAAGACTTCAGTAAAATGGCCAATCCTATGTATTCACTCCTCACTAAAGATTCTGATTTCATCTCGATGTCTGACTGCGATGACGCCTTCTT
The DNA here is from genome assembly GCA_018584345.1 of Thuja plicata. Taxonomy (NCBI): domain Eukaryota; kingdom Viridiplantae; phylum Streptophyta; class Pinopsida; order Cupressales; family Cupressaceae; genus Thuja; species Thuja plicata. The sequence continues at coordinate 128,437 of MU224741.1, forward strand.
GTAGCTAAAGTTTGTCCTGACATAGGCACCTATTTTGCGAGGTCCTAATTGGACCCTTCCATTCCACATACATACAGATGCCTCTGATCTTTCCATTGGGGTAGTTCTTGGACAAAAGGAAGGTACACTAGAAAATGCCATTTATTTCATCAGCAAAAATCTTTAAGGTGCTGAGTTGAAGTATACAGTTACCGAAAAGGAGTTATTGGCTAGTATTCATGCTCTGAACAAATTTTTCCATTATTTCACTGGTTATCAAATCTTTGTGCATATGGATCATGTGACTATCAAATATCTGGCTAAAAAACTTGTCATCATAGGTAGATTAGCAAGATGGCTATTGCTACTACATGAGTTTGACATTACCATTGTTGATAAGCTAGGCGAATCCAATGTGGTGGTCAATTTTCTCTCACACCTTCAGAATACTAATGAACCCATGGCCATTGATGATATTTTTCTAGATGACCACCTATTCTCCATTGCCGCTCAAGCTCCTTGGTATGCTGATATTGCTAACTACCTGGTTTCACAAAAGGTACCTCTACACTTCTCTCCAAAGGAAAAGCAGTTACTAATAGAGAAAATTTTTAACTTTTCTTGGATTGCTGATTGTTTGTCCTATACTGGGCCTAACCAAAGGTTGTGAAGGTGTATTCATGAGGATGAAACATATGACATCCTCCGGGCTTGTCATGATGATCCCTATGGAGGACATTTTTCTACCAAAAGGACAACCATGAAAATACTAAACACTGGTTACTATTGGCCATCCCTTTACAAGGATTCAACCAATTACACCAGGAAGTGTGATTGATGCCAGAGGATGGGGCAGCCTACCAAATCTAATGAAATTCCACTCTTCCCTTAAGTCATCATGATTCCATTTGATAAGTGGGGAATTGATTTTGTCGGTCCTATCACTTCTACATCTAATGAAAATTTGTATATACTTGTATGTACTGATTATGTAACCAAGTGGGTAGAGGATAGAGCTATGAAGCATGCCCGGGACAACAAAGTTGCATAGTTTTTGTATGAGGATCTATTCACATGCTATGGTGTGCCCCGCGAGTTAGTCATAGATCAAGGAGCTTAATTCACCTCTATGTTGATTACTGCCCTGATGAACAAGTATATTATTCACCACCAAAAATCAAGCCCCTATCATCCACAAGTGAATGGTCAGGCATAAGTCACTAATAGGGAAATCAAAGTTATCCTCACAAAGATAGTTTAGTTGCACAAAAAAAATTGGAGAAGCTACCTAAAAAAAGTTGTATGGGCCTACCGCACTACATGGAAGACCGCAACAGGGTTTACCCCTTTTGAGTTGGTATATGGAAAAATAGTTGTGATGCCAATTGAGTTTGAACATAAGACTTTACAAATGACATTACAACTTAATATTGATCTCACTAAGGCACAGTGTGATAGGATCCTGCAGCTTAACCAGCTAGATGAGATCAGAAAGGCTTCCTTGTAGTACACCGAGTTGGTTCAGACACAACAAAAAAAGTGGCATGATTCTCATATCCTTTCCAAATAGTTTGCTCCTGGTGACTGGGCTCTTTTGTACGACTCAAGATTCCACAAAAACCAAGGTAAGCTTACCACACATTGGCTTGGCCCTTATGAGATTATTCATGTTTATTCTAATGGCACAATTTAGTTATCCACCATCGACCTTGTGCATTTCAAGCTTCTTGTAAATGGTCACAAGCTTCACCTATACCATAAACCACAGACGAAGGCCAATTTCTTGCGGCAGTTTGAGATTTCTCCTACAGCCACCAAACCTCCTACAACCAATGAACCTCCTCCTCCTGTTGAAGATCATTTTGTAGATAACAGACCTCTTGTAGCCAAAGAACCTCCTCCAGCTGATGACTTTCCTGCAGCCCACTGGAGTAATTCTTTGCTTTGGTCGTCTCTTTAAAATTTTTTGCATGCAGTCATAATAAAATTTTTGTTTCCCATGAAAATATAATTTCTATAATAAAACTTCATGACCATCCATTTCCTTTCATTATCTTTTTTGCCACCACCTCCTTCACGTCACCTCATTATTGCGCCAGCTCAAAGTTTTTTTACTCTCCCTACATCATCAAATCTTTCTAGATTTGGGAATTTAATGGGTCATTTACCAAGGTACACATTAATTTATTGCCTCAACATGTTTTTACTTCATTTACTATGATTATGACACCTTGTAATTAATTAGAGTGATTCATCCCTGATTTTGTCATACTTTGCCACGCAAGTGAGGACACTTGTTCCCTTTTTCGAAGAGGGCAGTAAATAGGGTTTTGTGGGTCATAAAAGCTAATCCTTGTCATTACTTGTCATTACCACTTTTTCTACCCAAGTTGTACTACACTGTCATATCAAATGTTATGATTTGACAACCCCTGCATGTAAACTGTCAAAACCAACCTTGTTCTTTTAACTTGAAATTTCAGCTTAAACTTCACACCATTACCATTAATCCAAAATTTCCTACTGCATCTTGTTCCCCCGGAAACACCATAAATTTTTCGTTCCAATTCTGTGCACAACAGAGCAATTTTCAGTGTAAATAAGCCTAGTAGAGTAAGGAGATTTTTGGTTTTTCAAGCATTGTTGGAATTTCAAGAAGCAAAATGGGTGGTTCCCCTATACGACATAAACCATCAAACCACCTAGTTTTTCTACAAGACCAAGATAGCATGCAAGTCTTTAACAGAGTAGGGTGGCTCACCTATTTTGTGAGGCTAAATGGGTATGATGAAGATACAACACTAGAATTTTTAAGAACATATAGCAATGGAGTTGCATATGTTAAGGGGTTACGCATTGAAGCATCAGAAGCAAATATTTTCAAAGTCTCAGGACTTCCTTCTACAGGAGAAGTATTCTCGTACGGTCATGACACATGAACAACTAGAGCAGAATTCACATTACTAGCAGACGCCCCCATGGAATATAGTAAGCAAGGATTAAAATGAACATCTCTTCTAGGGCTATATCCTCAGCTTGCAGTTCATGTTGTCAGGTACATCACCTATGAAGGTCATTTTTCTTTCTTGCATGCCATGCACTTTAAATTGTTAGGCCATTTAAGGCATAATCGGTTAGTAAATGTTCCAAATTTCCTATACGCCCTTTTGAATTTGAGTGCTAAAGAGGTGCAAAAGGGGTGACAGAATGTGGTAACCCACCATGGTTTAATCAAACTATTTGTGGAAAGGTCGCTAAGGGCTATCTCTTCAATGACCTGGGATAGGTTTATTGGGGCACCTCATGTTGAATTACATGGAGAGGGGCCATGGGCCTAGAATCAAGGACAAGGGAATAACCCTAATGAGGAATAAATTGATAAACAAAATGAACCCTTGGAGAAACCTTGTCATTCAGAAGCTAATGAGGAAGATATTTCATCTGGTCATCCAAACCCTACCTCAAGGTGCGGAGAAGCTGAGGTTCCCATAAGCTCTTAGAAAAAAAATAAAAAGAGAAAAGGCAAGGCTAAAATGACTGAATCTATGAGTTAGGATATTCCTATTTTATCTATTCTTCCTACAGGCATACCTACCAAAAAGTAGAAACTTCCACAGAAGAAACTTGCAGCCTCTTCCAATACCCCATTGCATAGACGTGTTCATTTGAACACCACACACTCAAACAATAGGGACTCTCCTGTCATGGTTGACAATTGTCAACCTCTTTGGAGGAACCTTTACAAGAACAACCACAAGCAGATAGTCCCATTTCAGAATTCCCAGGTATAGCGAAACAGGATCCTGTAGCCATTGGGGAAATGACACAACTGGGTATGCAAAACCTAAAGTCACAGAGCTTAAAGGGGCTGAAAGAGAATCCTCTTCTCTATAGGAAGGAAATCATGGGGAAGGGCCCCTTGTTCCATAAAATATGCCAATTCAGGAGGAAGGCCCATAAGCACCTCAGGCAGTTCCACATCAACAACCTAGGGAGGTAACTATTCATGCTCTCTTGGTTGATTATTTCAAAACAATGCAATATCAAAAATCAATGTGGGAATTAGAAATGGCCAAACTAAGAAGGGAACTTGACAAAAAAATCAAGAAATTGAATTTATACAGGATAAAATAAATCACATAACAGATATAATTCTAGATTTGATGGAATGCCAACCACCACCTTGAGTTTATGTCCTGTGCCTCAAGGAGTAGTTTTTTCTATTCAAATTGGCAAGAATCCTCTGAGATGTTAACATAGGCATAGAAACTCTACATGAATTTGTGGCTACATTCAACACATCACCTGATTGTGTTTGAAATCTGTTATGTGAATTATACATGCATAACTATGTTGTTCCTTCTGATACTATTTGGAATCCCCTTCTTTTTGTTGGTGATATACATTTGTTTGCACTTGTTTCCTGGATTCAGAATGAAATAAATTATGGGGATAAATTACACAAGTATAGGATCTTGGAGAAATTTGTTTCACTACCCTTGCATCCTAAAATTCAGTCACCACAATGACTTTATTGTGATTGGATACAAATTGTTTTCAGATTTCACATTTCTGCACCAAGGAAACAAATTCTGGGAAGCCGTGAGGAACTCTTCTCAGCATTTGAAAGGTTGTCATTAATAGACAGGAACAAGGCAGCTGAGGGGTTAAAAAAGAGATGGAAAAGACTCCCTCTGGCTCTTAAGAAGGTTGAGTCACATAGTCTGATTAACCTGTGGACCTTAATATAACATGTTAGTTGGTACATACACCAGGGAAGACAACCATAGGCTGAATGATGGTTACCACTCACCTTCCAGCCTCCCATACTTTTATGGCCATTATATAGTTGTGTGGATGAGGAAATTGATGAAGAGATAGAACAAAGTAGATGAGTAAAAATGGAGCACATGAATGGATTCTACTAGCACATAGGCACCTCCATGATGGGGGAAACATAGGAAGGAGACCTCTAGGTTCTTGCCAAGATCTAGAATGTATCAATGCCTAAGGACATGAACTAATCTTTGAAGGGGGCAAAATGATAGGTCATTTTTAATGGCATGCTTTAGATACCTTAGAAGAACTTTCGCTAAGTATTTTCCCATGTTTTCTTTTTGTTATCTACAGACTTTATGCTCTAAAACTATTATTATGTGGTAGTCAACCACTAAACCTATGCCATGGACATATGCTACTTAAATACACTTTATCAGGATGAATATACTTTGTTTATTGCTATGGAATTATGATCATGTTTTATGAATGAATTGACTATTTGAGAAATAGATAATGCATGTACTTTGATTAATTACCATGAATGCTCTTATCCTAATGGTGTTAATGCAGTGCATCAAAGTAGTAACTGACATCTTGTTCAATCGAGCACATCTATGTGTTGGGCGCTTGACTTGGTCCTACAACAGACGCATCTAGAAGAAACGTCAGTGTAGCAATGGTGGAAGGTTACTGGTGGCAATGGTTGAGCAAAGACTTGGAAAAGAACAATAATTTATTTTATAAAATCTAGGAGAGAGTGCGGAGTTAGATCTATTGTCTATGCAGTTCTTTCCTCTCTTCTGGACCGAGTCTATTTCTTTCTTTCTAGTTTCCTTTCTTGTTAGTTGTTTGTAATAAAATCTCCACCTTTTCTTAGGACATATGGAGTTTATCAGTTTGATTTTTTCCTTTAAATAAATCCCCGCTCATGCGTGAGAAGGAGGGTGATAGTTTTTCATTAATATAGTTGAAATCCAATTCAAATTTGTTATTCAAAATTTTTGTACTTTGTTATTCAAGGTAATAAGAAAATGAATTTTTGAGTTTAATTCTTTGTAATTGAGTGTTTCGGGTACTCACCTAAGGGGGCCCACTTGGTGAGGAATCCATAGTTAGATGCATTTTATCTTAGTTTGTCCTTCTGCATTTTTGTCATTTCTATTTCTATGCTGAATAGCTCCTGCGGCCAAAGCAACAGGACAAGCTACCGCGTCCTGCAGCCAAGCAGCGGAGTAACTAAGGCATTATAGTTAGCTTGTGCACTCTTCCAAGTCCACTAGTGGAATTCTCTCCTATCATTTACTTTCAAGCATTTCCATTTCCAGCAATAGCTTAACTTCCTTCAAGTATTCATTTCATGCAGCAATAGTGTAGTTTCCCTTCAAAAGCATTTACTTCGTGCAGCCATAGAATAGTTTCTTTCTAGCATTTGTTTCCTGTAGCAATTAGAATGATTGGTTGAAGAAGTACTTGGTGCATATATTTTCTGGCCAATTTCAAGTACCACATCCCTCAGTTTGACATATTAAATGAGTTTCTTATAAGGAGGATGAAGTGCTTAGTTGGATGTCCAATCCCTGAGTTAAAGGTTTATGCCTAGTTTCTGAGCCTTTATAAAGAGCGATCACCAAGCACAAAATCAGCATATGATTTTTTTATAAAATAGAAAGGGATCTCCAAATTTTTGTGGGGTGGTTTATCAAAAACCATCCACCAACAATCCCAAAAGTGTGTACGCATTGCATCATTTGTGCACCATTTAATTGATAATTCATGTTTTTTGGGGTCAACTTTTAATCTGGTTTTAGGATTCACAAAAAGGGAGGATATATCATCTTTAGTTATATTAAGGGCTGCAATCCCATCATGGTCAAGCTTGTCATCAAATTGGCCATGCATATCGTCACGCCAATGAAGAGAAAAATTACGTTGCCATGTGAGTGTGTCAATATTTTGAACAATAGTATTTAGGGTGGAAAGCATGGGACCTAAAGTAGGTATATTTTGATATGTGTTTTGGAAGCCTCGTATAGTGTTCAAATTGTCTTGTATCAAATCCTCTAAAGATTGAGGGTTTTGAAGCAGTTCTGGATTGTTTTTGGGATCGTTATTTGGTGGGGGAGGGTTATTTTATTCATTGTTGTAAGCCATGCCTGATTAAATAAAATAAATATAAATTTCATATTGATTTAATATATTATTAAAAAAATCAATACAAAACCCTATTTCAACCAAAAAAAAATTATTTAACATCAAAATGAAAGAAATACTTCAAAATATATCAAGAATTTACTTACCATATATATCGCGATGTCAAATTTGTTGTTAGAGAAATCTGGTAACCAAAAATATCATGTATGAGATAAACCTAGCCATTTTTCAATCCATAGACAATGAGAGAAATAAGGAAAATGACTCTCGGGTTTTGATTTATGCCACAGGTTTTGGGTACCCAAAAAAAATTAGGTACCCAAAAATATCAGGTACCCAATTAGGCTTGTGCTTTGGTGTCAGGTTTGCCTAGGTGTACTGACACCTAGGCCTACTAAAAAGTCAACAAACATTTTCATGCACTTTTGGATGAGTGAAAAGTGGATTTTTTTTACATCGCCACTTTTTGGCTCCTCATCTTCTTGCACATACCCTATAGCTGGCCACAAACTCTACATAGATAAATTATTTCACTGCTCCAACAGTCCAAACATACGATATCTCACCTTATTTTATATTTTCCAAATTTACTTATATTATCATAATCTGATATCCTCCTCCCATCTTCTTATTTATGGACTTCAAATTAATGTACACAATCTCTCTCTTTCTCACCCTAGACATTCAACCATAAGCTTACTACAAAACTTACTTAAAATAGACAATAAAGATAACATTTTAAGGCATACTTCAAACTTACAATCTCCTTTATGAAACAATACTTCACTCTATTATTGGCAAGCTAGGGACTCTTCTCATCATTAATCTAAATAAACTTCAGATGCTCCTTGCAGACCTGAGTATTTTTTTCTTCTTTTTCATCTTCTCTTTGACCTCATATATATATTCAAATTACAACAACCCTTTAAATATAAGTGGCTTTGATACCAATTTGATAGATTGAGAAATAGAGAAATGACAAAGATAATAATATGCTACGACATTAGAAGAAACTATTTTATTAATTATATTAAATAGATTACAATGTTATTTATTTATAAAGGATTACATGTACATAATCTATGGAGATGAGAAGTTATACTTAATAAACTCATAAAAAAATGGAACAGATATTAAGAGAAAATTAAGGAACAATAAGATCAGTCAACTGAATAAATAGGAAACGTGTGGTATAGAACATCAGTTACAAATGTGAAGGATTACATAACATATGTGTAACTAACACTTTCAACATATTAAGAGGATTTTTTATTTTCTACTAGCTAGATGAGAGGAGAGATTGTCCACATGGAGGAAATGTCCTTTGGTATGAATTAATTCTCTCTAACATGATGGTGGTTGTTAGCCAATCCCTCCTATCACAAGTAAAAAAAATCCTCATTGATATCATATATAGTTGAATTGGAGTCTAAGTGCAACTCTAAATTAGGCATCATCTATAGCTTCGTAGGTACTTGTCTTAGCTTTATAATAGACCATTAATTCAATCAACTTAAATTTCTTAGTAATATTTCTAGAAGCACCTTGGAAACAGTTGTTGGTTAGGCAAGTTTCAAGAGAGGTTGTGTACATATTGTAACAATTACTAAAAGACATCAAAATGATCTTACCAACTGGCTTTAAAGTTTTCAAGAAATCATTTAATTTCACAAAGAGGGTTCGGATCATTAAAAGTATAAAAAATGCTCTTAGGTTCATAGATTAGTTCTTGCACCAAGCCTCTCCTAATATTCAAAATATTGAACACAAGTTTATGCTTTTAGAACAAAAAAAACTAACATAGAATTTTGGTAACCACTAGAAATGATTCCAAAATTTTTAGTAACACTACAAAATAATTTTTTTTAAGAATCTCTTGGAAGATAATACATTTAAATAAGCACCTAGTAAGTTGTAGATGAGATTCAAGCCCAACCTCTTTCCCTTTCACATTCTTATTAATTGGCTGACAATTTGTCTCCAAGTTTAGATAATTTTTATTTTCAATTCCTTATATGTTTCCCACTAATCCTAATAGTCTTTCTTGGGGTTTTTTTTAAAACCTCCTCCCTCTATTAGTTATATTTTTTTATATATCTATCATTTTCTTCTCAAGAAAGGATGAATACATCCTTCATTTTTTTATCTTCCAATATTTATTTCCCCTTCCTCTCTTTGTAACTATGTTTTGTTACTTCCTAGCTTATCTTCTTAAAGATATTTTATTTTTTATACTATATTTAAATTCATTTGAAACCCTAATTGATTTCCAAGAATCACATCAATTGCTTCCCAAATAGGGCTACAAGCAATTAGGCCTAATTAGGCACCTTTTCTACATTAAATCAAAAAATGTCTTAACAAGTGTCCAAACAAGTTTAGGATCTAGATACCCTTTATCAAGACACTAGATATTTTCTAGGTCTAGGGTCCCCAAGCTGTCCATATATCTCTTCCTATAATCAAGGCCAAAAATTAGGGTTTTAAGGATTTCAAAACTAGTCTAATAGAAACTTCATTCTTGACACTGATCTGCATTCATCAAACCTTCCCATGTACATTGGTCCTTCACAACACCTTACCCTACCCTTTTCCAAGCTTTGATTCAATCAATGATTGCTTTCAATCCACTAAATAAGCTCTGCAACTACTAATGACCCCTAGCCATGCATCACTGGATCACCTAGGGCATCATCCTAAAAATGGCTGCCATCCTTTCCTGGGCCCCTCCTTCACTATACATATTTTACATGGAACCACCTTCCATAATCCAAGAGCCCGTGCAAATTACATGGTGGAAGATGGAGTTATGACTCCATTTGCATACAATGCCCAATTCAAACCAACTGCTGGACAAAAACTAAAAGATTTTGCAAAAGTAATCAAAACTATTCAATCTAACAAACTACCAGCACACAAATTTTTGAAATAACCTACATTAACAACATCAATTCTTACAGAAGTAGATTCAATCCATTAAACTATCAGATGCTCACAAAACACTCAAACTGTAACTAATATTCAATTCTCTAGTCCGTACACAATCTGACATAAACTTGCTAACCCTGAAAAAGGATTGAGGATGGTCTTATATAATTTACCAAGTCACTCAAAAACCAATTTCAGATAGTTAAGGAACTAAATCCTTCGAAGTTGCATTCTTGTCATAAATGTTGTCAATGTTGTCTATGACAACATTGACAACTTTTGCAACTTTTTGGATATGCTATCCAAACTTGGCCTAACCTTGCCCAAACTTGTCAAAACTATTAATTAGGATGTAATAACATAAAATAGGACCTCTGGTCCCTTGGTTGACTCATTTGGAATCAAAACACCAAAAACACCCTATTGGACCTAAATGGACACAAAAGTATCTAAGGACCTAACAAGACATCCTCTTAACTAGCACTCTACACGCTAGGACTCTTATTCCCTTTATCTACTTAGTGGTCTAGCTAGAACCACTACAAGCCAAAAAATAGAAGAATTCCTAGGTTACATTGTATCATCTAGCCCACCTAGGTGCTCCTGCAACATACTCCCCCAAAAAGGAAAAGCTATGTCACTCCTGTGGACAAGAGATCGTCTAAAATGCCCACCTTCTTGAAGTCTGCCTCTGGTCTAACCTGCCACTATATAAAATGTTCCATGTAGAATTTATGTCTAGTAGTCTTCTTAACCTGAGAGTCTAGAACTTTATCAGCTACCATCTAAAACTTTGGAGGTAATATAGTATCCTTCACATCATCACTAACCCCTTGACTATTTGGATTGATCTCATCCATCTTCCCTCTGAACTAGATTAAGTCTTGAACATTAAACACTGGAGATATGCTAAAGTCTGATGGTAAGTCCACTTTATAGGAATTAGCCCCATATTTGGCCAAGATTTTGCAAGGTCCCACCCTTTTCATCTAAAGCTTGGTAGGGACATGTTATGCCCTGCATCCCCATCCCTACATTTTGTGTGCAAAATGTTGGGTCCCCCTTTTTTATTTTGTTTGCTCTCTGCTCACGGCTTTGCATTGTCTTTCTTTCCCTTTTGTTTTCTCTCTCTTGGGTTTTCTTCCTCGGTGGGGTGTTTTGTTTGTTGTTGGTTTTCACCTCCAGGACTCTGGTCCTGGAGGTTGTCCTTTGGTGGGAACCAGATTCTGGACTCCGAGATTCTTCACCATGATGTGCTTAAGGACATCATCACTAGGAATCCCCGGGCCTGGCGTCCAAAGGTTTTGCTTGTCTGGAGATCGCCAGAAGGAGGAGGATTACCTTTTTATTGTGGGTATAAATAAAAGTTATCTGTCACTTTCACACTTACCGCGATTAAAACCTTCAAGCACTTAGAGAGAATTAAAGAGTGATTTCAAAATGATTAACAGAGCATTTGCAGAGAGTTTAAGATAATCAGCACTTAACACCTTCTGTCATTCTCAGGAAATTGCAAGTGCTTCATGGTGGTGCTCCTGACCGATTGATAGCTTGATCTCCTGTGGTAAATCCTCCTTTTCCTCTTCCTTCTGCATTCTCAGGTTGGTGTTTATGCTTTCCCTCCTCTCTGTTTTTCTTCCGCTCTCTGGTTTTCTCTGGTTTTGTTTGGTGTCTATTTTTTTTTTGTTTTGTTTTGCTCCTCTATTTCGTTTGATTTATTGTCTTCTGGTTTTGCTTCCCGTTGGTGGGTCGGCTCTGATAGAGGGTTTTCCACCCTCTATGTAGGATTTGTCCTTCTGTAAATGGTGTAAATATGTGGATAGTTGTATATATTTGTTTCTGTCTTGTTTGGTTTTCTCGCGGGCATTGTCCCGCATTGTATAATTGTGTATATGTGTATATGGCTATCTGTAACCCCTATATATCTACCCCATTTTCATGTATATATCCCTCAGCTCCATGTATATCATTTTGGGTGGCTTGAAAAGCTGGTCGAGTCACCTCTGCTTCTGGTTTTCTGCCTCCGAACTCGCTTCGGGATAGAAAACCACTTGTTTGAAACTTGGCTCTCGACCAGTTTCAAATAGGCGGTTTTCTCTCTCCTCCATAAACTCTATCAGAACCTCATTTACGTCCCATGTGCACAATCAATTCTAACCAAGTGGCTCTCCCTTTTTGCGCGTTCGGACAGTTGGCTTTGTCGTCATCGCCATCACATCCATTTATTGCCAACGCACGTGGCGCCCACGTGGGCTTGACAACTTTCATTTTCATACATCCTTGCTAACAGTCATTTCTCTGGGCCTCGGACCTCTTGCCACCATCCATCCTGTGTCTTTTCCAAGTGTGATAAAATTCCCCAGACCTGGATGTGTAATGAGGATCTTAAGTTTATGATATATTTTTCTTTTCGGTTACCTTTGCATGATACTAACTTTTCAGGAAAGAAAACACCACGGTGGTAAGATATCCAGACCCTGGAATGATTATTTTGATAAACATATTCTGACGGTCGCTTTTCCTTGCAGGTTCTTGGACTTCATCTTCTAAACATGTCTGAAGCATCAGCGTCATCTTCGCTCAAAATCCTAGAACTACCAACCGCAACAGAGACTAGGGCCTCTATAAAGTCCAAGATGGAGAAGGCCCTGGAAAAGCTCCCCCTCACCATGAAGTTTGTACAAGATAATGTCATTATAGGCTCAAAGATTGAGTCCAAGGTAAAACTGATGACCGACACCAATGTCGGAACCTGGGCAGAAATGCAGGCTTTGGTAAAGATAATGCAAATCCAGCGACATGATGGAGACCAGCTAGCAATCAACATTGGAGGCTCCAGAATTCTCTGGGCAGCCTGCTTCCCGTGCTCTGTGCAATCTCCAGAGCTTATCCTAACATTGGCAAGCAACTATAACTCCTCTGTCCGGGCCATCATGCTCACAGCTACAGAGCCCACAGGATACCCCACTCCACTGGTGTCCCTCGACCCAGTCACATTCCAGGCAAGCCTGGGTATCCCACAATTTGATAGGGCTGCGGTGGTTACAAGGACCGATGCCCTGACTCAGTTTACATAGCTGGAGGATGCTGCCCGGGTATATATGAATACCCACTGGCTTAAGGCCCCAAAGAGGGACCCAAAGAGAATGAAGATAGAGATTCCCTGCTCTGAATTCAAGGAGAGCATCCAAATGGGAATGATAGAATTAGCTCAGGTCTTTAGGCAACCCTCCGCCCAGGAGTTTGCCAAATGGATGTACTATTTTCTCCTCGGCATCTCCACCAAGGGAGAATTCTTCGACTGGGTGACAATAATCTCCAACCATGTCGACTCCTAGTTCCAGCAGTTGAACCGAAAGAAGAAGTTCTATATGTCTTCTTATGTTTTCTGGGCCCTAGTGCAGCAGAGGCCCCATTCCCATGGCTTACTCACTGACGACATACTCAGGATTGGCCCAGAAAAAAGGCGTCGTGGGACCACTTCCCACAAATTCAATGGGAGGCCAACTTCCCCATTTTTTTGGGTAAATGATGTGTTCGTTTACTACCATTTTCTTACACCCACCCGGGATGCTGGATACTGCTTGTCTACTGAGGCGATGAAGTTAGTCCGTAGTTACAAACACTACTATATTCAGTTCCAGTAGCATACATACATTAGGGTCGCCGACTTCTCTGGGAAACCCTACTTGTTGCCCAAGCATTGCGGGCACAAGATCGTGCTGCTGGAATATGTATGAGTTAATTTTGGCCTTCTAAATCAACCACACACTTCAACATAGTCCTTCTTCACCAGGTACAGCCAAGACTGAATATGAGTTATTCATCTTGCCTGTCTGCGTGATTCGACCTGTTGCCT
>MU224741.1:156526-174824 GCA_018584345.1 Thuja plicata
TAGGAATTAAATGTGATGTATGATTAATACAGATTTATGATTTTCTGCATTTGACACTCAGGTCGAGTAGAGTCAGTGAAAACTCAGAATTTGCCTAGTATAATAGGACTTTGATGATTTAGAAGAACGAAAAATGCAACAAAATTGGTTAGGGTTGCAAGATGCCAATTTTGGGGTGTTATAGAATATTGCAGACAAATAATGGAGTTGCATGCCTTCTTGGCCCTCAAGAAGGTCCCCAACATCCTATTTCCAATCACCTGTGTGAAATACACATGCGGTCTGGTCATCACAAAGGAGGCAGACAATGAGTTGAAAAGTTTTAACCTACAAGAATTTTATCTAGCGCGGAAAAATTTTGATCCGCATGGCAGAATTGCAATGGCATTGCCCCGGGCTTCGGAGTCCCATTGCATACACATGGAGGACTTCTGGGCAGACTGCCAAGATGACATGGAGGTGCAGAGCAGGCACTATGTCAGAATGACAGCCGGAATGATGCAGAAGCTGAGGCTCTAGAAATTCCCAATGACTTTCTCAGACGCTGCCCCCACTGAAGATCCCCAGTATAAAGAAAAGGGGATCGATAAAAGGGCCCTTCCATCGGTAAATTGGGTCGCCCAAGAAGAGCCCACTATTGAAGACTTCACTCAAGAGGTGGTCGAGAAAAGCTATGCCTATTTCAAGAAGGTGTGTCCTAGGAGTACCCGCCGAGCAGCCCATCGGGTGCCGAAGCTAACTCCACCACCGGTACCAAGATTAACCCCGGGGGCTGGGACTTCTTCACAGGGGGCAGATAAAGGGAAAAGAATAGCTGCAACCTCTTCTGCGCAAGAAGTCCCCATTGCAGAACAAATAAAATAGTCGGTGGCGGCCTCCCAACAAATGAGGGAGTAGTTAATAATGAAGTTGGCCACCCCACCACTCATGACCGGGCCACTTTTTCCTTCTTCCTCCCTGTCATTAGCAACCTTAATGGTCAAGGTGATGGGGGTGGATCCGCTGGAAGTAGTGGCAATAAGAGATGCGGGACCCCCTCTGGTTACCAGGAGGAAGAAAAAGCTCAGCAAAAAGCCTAAGGTAGAACCAGTGCCTAAGGCATCCCTCCCCCAAGAAGTAGAGATTCTTTCTTCCAATTCCCCGGAGCTGGAGAAAGAAATAGAGCCTGCAGAGGTCCCGGCCAGTCCCCCTCCGGAAGAAGAATTTGATGTATTTGCGACCAATGACTTTGGAAATTTATAGGGGGATGATACACAGGTAGGGGTAGAAGTCCCGAGGGTGGGGCAAGAGGCTATGCATCAAGAAGATATTGAGAAAGAACCTACACAAGGGCAAGAGCAGTAGATGGAAGAAAAGGAGCCAGAACCGGAGATTATCTTTGGGGCTCAAGCAATGCAAGGTCTGGGAGTGGACCAACAAAAACCAAGTGAACAAATGGCATCCATTAGGGGAAATGGACCTTCAAGAATAACCATAACCCTAGCCGCCACGTTCCAAGGGCTACTCCCGGGATCCTCTTTCAGGCTGGTTATCACAGCGGCCCAAACTTTAAATCTTGCCCCAACACCTCCCCTACTGCTGAAAGAAGTGCCGTCAGAAGAAGAGGCCCCGGTAGAAGAAGAAGAACAAGGAGAAGAGAAGCTTGAAGAAGAAATCCCTGAGGAATCCTACCAGGGTCCAGACCTAGTGATAGATGTACAGGACTAGGATGAGGAGATGGAAATTGAAATGAATGTTGCTGCGGAAGAGGTTGAGGTAGGGAGAGGAATAGATGAGGTCCACATCGAAGAGGAGAAACAGCCGCAGGACACTAGGAGAGAATCAAAAGAACAAACTCTGGAAGGAAGGCCACCTCTCCCACATCAGTGGTTGGTAGAAAGTAGGAAGAGAAAGGCTCAGTCTGCTCTGGTGATTCCTCTCTCCCTGGCTGAAATGATGGCCCAAGTTCAGGCCCCGCCAAAGGCAAAGAAAGCTTGGACAGTTCACACCCTTCGAACTGGGCTGGGCAGAGAAATAGTTGCCATTATGGTAACACCTCCCCAAGACACTGATGAAGCAACCGTGGACCCCGCAGATTACAATGTTGCAGAGGTATCCCTGGGAAAAGTGGGAAAGCAAGGTGAGGTAGACTTGCTAAAGGAGGCAGCAAGGGCGGTGGAAGCCTGATATGAAAAGGAGGCCCAGAGGCTCAAAGTTGAGAAGGAAAAAAATGCAAATCTTATGGGATTGCTTACTGAGTTAGCCTGATCCATTAATGCCGCTCCTCTAGAGACCTCCACGGCAAAATAATTACCGCAGAGTGACATAGACTCCCTGTGAGTAATGAAAAAGAAGGCCCAAGCAGTGGACGAGTGGGTTGCCCTGCAGATAGGAAACACCCAACATTTCCTTGTGTCCACCCTCCCAGATCTATACATGGCTCGACAAGTCATTCATCAGGCGGAAGCGCTTATTGAGCAGTGGGAGAGTGATGCTGAAAAATTACCAAGCGTAGAAGGTGGAGCTCGAAGAGCTCCTCACCTTGGGAGAAGATATAATTTCTGAATCTGGAATTATGGGTGAGGAATCATTTGATTTTGTAAGAACCCGACACTCCAAGCTTGAAATATTCTTCTAATTTATAAAAGTCTTTTGTGATAAAGGCTTTCGGAGCTGATCCCCTTAGTACAGATACATATACCCCCAAAGATTCAATTTTGGGAAGTTTTGATGAAATAATAAAATCTCGGTATCAATCCCCGGAGGGGATAGATGGGGCCCAGATGGCTAAATTAACCAGCATGATACTTAAGGGCCATGACACGGCAAGGATGGAAAATGAATTTAAAGAAAATATTCCAGACCTAGGGGAACAGGTTGAAGTGGCCAAGCACAGAAGGGCCAGCCTGAAGGATGTAGATGAAGATGGCATTTCCCGCCTCCTCCAAACTTTCAATGACAATAAGCAACCTTGAGCTTTCTTTGGAGGCTGGGGAAAACTCACATTGAGCATTCTTTATTCTTTTTGGGGACGTAAGTCCCCAAATCTCGGAGTCCTGGATCTAAAATTTTGTTTTCTTTAAAGTGATCCGTGTCCCGGTCCCCGAGGCCAACCGGTCACTTTCAGAGGTGTTTAATAAAGACTGTCAGAGGGTAGTTGGCCACATCAAGGGGCGTTGGCTTGGCGGTTGGTTTTCTGACAGGGTGGTCTTCTCAAGGCACCGCTCAAAGGTACACCTGGCACATTGGAGATAGGGCACCGCATTTCCCATTTATGAGACATGTAGCCTTGGTCCCAGGGGGACCTACTTTCTTCTTTCTCCTTTCTGGCTCTCTTCTCAAGACTGATTCTTCCGATGTATATTCTTATCTTATTCTTCTGACATGACAAACCTATTCCATCTCTAGGTCTTTTGTAGGGTGGTGCAGGTAGTACCGGCCCTGGATATTATATTTTATTGAAACATGATGTAAATAAGGTTAGGGTTAGAAAAGAGTTGTATAAATTGCCGAACAGGCCCATTTCTAAGGTTGGAAAAATTGATGATTTTGTTGTCCATAGCAATAGAAAAGTGATTTCTCTTTTTCAAGTTGTAGAGCTCAATGCTCCATTGTTTTGTTCTCAATAGTTAGATGCTCCCTTGGAGCCACCATTGTATCACGCACCAGTGCTTGCTGGAAGGAATATTAATAAAGAAGGAAGAATTCTCGGCAATAATGTTGTTGGCATTCCTGCTTCTAAGTTAATGGTATTTCATGTTTTAATATTCTTTATGTCTTCTAATCTGATATGTTAAAGTAGATTAACGACCTCTTTACTCCCGCTACTGATAAAATACTAACTGACGGTTATGTATTTCTTCGGTATTTAGTGTAGTCTATCAGAGTATTATCGATGTTCCAGACATTTCAGCATGACTATAGTTAGATGAAATACTCCTAACCCTGCAGGATCTTCTTTTTGTTTTATTTGCTAAGTGTAAAATGCTAGGGGAAACCTTACTATATTGAATCTTTGGAGGTTTTGAGTTGAAGAAACCAGCTATCCCCCTCAAAAATAGTCACTTCTCCCTAACCGAGCCCCGTACCATCATGACATGACACCCAGGTCCTTGAAGGCCCAGAGAATTTCATTCTCCCAGATAACCTTTGCAGGCGGAGTTGGCCAGTATCCCTGGAACCCGGTGACAACTTATGACTGTTGGCGGACCTAGTCAGCAAAACCCCGTCAACAGAAACTGGCGCTAGAGGGAGGGCATGAACTCATCCCCTTCTAGAGATTTTGATTTTACACCTCCCAAGGGTTTCCCAAGTTATAGTTTCAAGAGAAAAGCCTTCAGTGGGATTGGGTCTTTTTCCCCAGCTAAATTTGAAAGAGTCCCTAGGTCTGCCCCGAATCCCGAAAGGTTTGTCAAACTTGAGCCTCCTGCTTGAAAGAAACAGAGCTTGAAAATCACACCAGCCACTATTGTTTGGGGATCTACCATACCTCTGAATACCCAAACTCCTCAGATACTTCCAGGAACCAGTGCCCAAACTACCCAAAATATAGTTCCCCTAATGGCTGCATACTTTGGAAACACCAGGTCCCCAATGGGAACTTTTTCAGGCGCAATCAACGACTTACCCTCTCACCCGAAGAAGATTTGCCCATGATATGAGCACTTAGGCTCATGGAATGTGGAAGAACATTTACTGGCTTACAAAGATTCCATGAACCGACACCAGATCCAACATGAAGAGGTTGTGACGTGGATGTTTCCCTTGTCTTTAGGGCAAGATGAATTGAACTGGTACCTTAACCTTCCTGCCAACTCCATAAATAGTTGGCAGGACATGGAGGATGCCTTCTTGGCTGCCTTTCGCATGCATTTGGACCAAGCCTAGACCCATAGCCAGTTCATCTCCATTAGGAAGGAACCCAATGAACCTCTCGTAGCATTCAACCATAGGTTCTAGCGCACTTTAAAGCGGTGCACGGGCCCCTTCATTCCATCCCCAGAGGTAACTATACAGACCTATCTTAACGCGATGGACCCCTTCATCACCACCCTCCTTTGGAGAACAACTGCCATGGGCGACTGGGACACCTTGGCAGAAGTCTACAACCTAGCCCTAGATTTGTCCCACAGTCTCAACAAATCCCCGGGCGGGATTGGGCAGAGCACGCCTTTCAACATGATCCCCAGTGGAACTGCATATGTTGGGGGATACAACCCCAATCTAGCAATAGGTGCCCCCTCGATGGTGATGAATCCTCTGCCACCCTTGATAGACCAGCAGGCACAGTATGTTTACCCAGCCTAGACCCAGATGACACCGGGTCTGGAAGTCTTCCCTTGGAATCAGCCGCAGCAGACACAACAGACTCAGACACAACCATCCGAAGTGCCCTTCTTTCAGTCGTCAGTGGTTGGAGGACTTTCGCCCTCGACTCTGACTAATCCTACTACCTTCCCAGGAGGCCAACAACAACCACAGTCGTCACATTGTGACGCTAACACTTAGTTGACCGCCGAGGTTGAATCTCTCCGGCGAATATTTTCCACCTTGACCATGGACATGGGCCAACTGAAGGCGGGGTCCTACGCACCCCAAAATTTAAATTCCCAGAGGGGAAACATTTTCTCCAGCCAACGAAACAACAATGCCAGAGGAAGAAACTTCAGCAACAGGTCTAGACCCAATCAACAGCAGTGGAATAACAATGCGAATACCGGAGGCCCACCTCCAAACCAAAATTCCAATCAAAATAGTGTTGGACCATCACATTTTACGTCAGTCACAGAATTCCAGTCCATGACTAATTGGTGTAGACTACATGATACGAGTTTGCACAATGAGGTGAATTGTGCCACTTTAGAGAAGGTCATCATGATCTCCCAGTTGGACAGGCAGCAGTCACACGATACCACCCCTCCAGAGCCCCCTGTCTAAGAGCCAACCCACAGTGCCTTCACCTGTGATACCATCTTCTTTAGAAATTCCAGGGAGGATGGAGAAGAATCTGAACTACAGGGATTCTTTGATGAATCTATCCCGCCCTTTGAGGCCAATGCCTTTACTAACCCGCGGACTCCATACAATACTCAAAGTCAAGCTAGTAAAGGACCGGCTTACACACCCATACCTCCTACCAAAGACACTCCTCCCCAGAATAATGCAACTGATTGACCCATCCCTCCAAAAGGTCCTAGCCCTAACCAAGCAAAAGACCTCGCTGAGAAAAATCACCTGTTCCCGGGAGGAAGATTCGATATCATGAAGGCGTTAGAATAGACCACCACCTCCATGACCTTGATGGAGGTTCTGCTAAATTGTCCCGAGTAGAAGAAGTCTCTTCTGAAGCTCTTAGGGAACCCGGAAGCCATTAGCCGCCCACCCAAGACTTTCTCATTCAAAGATGCTAACACGGCTGTCTTCTGGGGAAACAATGAGGATCCTCCTTTCTTACTAGGCCTGAATATCCATGGCAAAAATATACACAATTGCCTAGTAGACTCTAAAGCTTCAGGTAACATCACGCCCTTGTCAATTTGTCAGAAGCTCAAATTCTACCCCACCCCGTCTAATGGCGCAGTGATCCAGCTGGATAAGACTGCTGTAAAAATGGTGGGGGAATTGAAGAACATCCAGATACATCTTATCTAGGACCCCAGGATAGCCAGCATCATTGACATTCAAGTGGTGGACATCCTAGAGACCTACGGGATGTTATTAAGTCAGAATTGGTCTAAGTCCTTGAATGGATACTTTTTGACCGACTTCATCCACTTATGGCTTCCATGGGAAGGAGAATCAAACAAGATCCGGGTTGAAAGTGAACCTCGGATGAAACAGGCCCTCACCGAGGTTGGGAGGGTCAATGAAGTCCTTTTGTCTGAGACTTCTCTAGGGGTGTACTGGCCTCTTGAAATCTTAACATTTGATTTCATCCCCAGAGAGGATCCCATTGTGCTGCAAAGAGCACAGGACTTAGAAGAAAAGGTGAGAATGGAAGTTAACTCTTAGGGCATCACAGTAACCCTTGCCACACTCCTATCCGGCACTTGGTACCGAGTGCACTACCAAAAACATTTAGAGCTTGAGTGTGGGCCATGTCTCTCGATCGCTAACTGGAAACTTGATACCTTTTGGAATAAACATACAATTGATTCCCCAGGACCCAGCACCCCTATGGGATGCGCTCCTTTGGTGCCATCTCCCCGGGAACCCCAAATTCAAAAAACTCTAGAGGAAAATTCTACTTCCACGCCGATAGTCTGGGAAGGGGTCCCCAAGTCACCCAACGATAATCCAAAGAAGAATACTCCCCCTCCCCAGCCCCAGATTACAAACAATGACTTATGGACCCTGAATTTTGATGGGTACCGATCCAAACAAGGCTGTGGAGCTGGGGTAGAATTAATCAACCCATGAGGGAAGTCTTTCCTCGCATCCTACGGGCTATAGTTTAACTATACAAATAATGTCACAGAGTACGAGGCTTTAGTCCTCAGACTCTTATTTGCCTTAAGGAAAGGTATCACCCACCTCTGGGCTCTGGATGATTTAGAGTTGATTGTTAAACAAGTCCGGAGTCAATACATGTCATGACAAAAGGCTGGCCGCATACCGCAACCGGGCTTGGAGCCTTATCAAAGATTTCAATGCCTTTGGCATTGACCTTATTCCCCGGCGATGAAACTACATCCCGGATGCCCTCGCCATTTTCGCCAGCATACTTGAGCCAATGGCCAGCTCGCGACTCCAGATATTTTTAGTTGAGATGGTCCCTACCCCGTCCATACCAGATAATGTCACCCACTTTCAGGTTTTTAAGGATGATCAACATATCCTGGCCTTCATGGCGACTATTGGTGTCTTCAAGGATCAGATAGTGGAGGAATGAGACCATGACAATACTGGGTAGGGTGATGAAGATGATGGGATCATGGACCTGCCCACTAATACCATCCCGAAGGGGATGGTTGCACTGGAATGAATCTTTGACTCAGACCCTCGGGCCCGTGAGAAGGTGTCATCCTCCTTTGAGGGAGGAAAGTTTGAAAAGGTTAACATCGGCCATCCCGGTGAGGAAAAGATAATTCACCTCTTGTTCCCCTGAGGAAAAGGAGAAGATTCTCACGGTTCTCTGAGAATACATCGACATAATTTCCTGGGGTTATGAAGAATTAAAAACATATGACACATCCATCATGACCCATACCATTCCTCTGAAACCTGACGCTAAGTCTTTTTGACAAAAGCAAAGACCAGTCAACCCCCTGATAGAGCCTCTAATTCGTCAAGAGGTAGAAAAACTGCTGTCATCTTGGATAATCTTCCTAATCTAGCACACTATGTGGGTTGCCAACCTAGTCCCCGTAAGGAAGAAAAATGGTGAGATCCGCCTTTGCGTGGACTTCTGAAATTTGAATAAGGCATCTAAAAAAGATAATCACCCTCTCCCCTCGTTGGATGAGGTGTTGCAAATAGTGTATGGATCTTAGATGATGTCCTTCTTAGATGGATACTCAGGATACAACCAGGTCATGGTCAAATATGAAGACAGAGAGAAACCAATATTTACCACCAAGTGGGGAATGTTTGCGTACAAGAGAATGCCCTTTGGTTTGATCAATGCAGGGGCTACATTTCAGAAGGCCATGGAAATTGTGTTCGAGGGCCTTGTGAATCGGTGCATAATCATCTACATGGATGATTTGACCATCTTTTCCTGAGACAGGCATGACCATGCCGCCCATCTCACTCAGATCTGTGAAAGGTGTCGCCGGTACGGGATATCCCTCAACCCCAAGAAGTGCATATTCAGGGTCACTGACGAGAAGCTGCTTGGGCATATCATCTCTGAGAAGGGTATATCCATAGACCCTAATAGAGTTGAAGCATTGCTAAACTTACAAATGCCTGGCAGCAAGAAAGAGATGCGATCCTTCTTCAGAAAGATCAACTTCGTGCAACGATTCATCATGGGATTCGTATAAATAGTTAAACCACTCAATGAGATGATGAAGAAGGATACCAAGATTGAGTGGAGTCCTGAGGCAAAGCGGGTGTTTGCCCAAATCAAACAGATAATAACAGAAGCACCTATCCTGGCTAGTCCAGACTATTCCCTTCCAGACTATTCCCTTCCATTTTATATTTACTCGTTTGCTTCGCCGCATTTTGTTGTGGCAGTGTTAACCCAAAAGGTTGAAGGGAAGGAAAGACAAATAGCTTTCATGATTTCCCCCTTTAAGAATGCTGAAGTCCGATATTCATCACTAAAAAAATAGGCCTTTTCTCTAGTTCACGCCGTGAAGAAATTCTGGCATTATATTCTCTGGAGCAAAGTACATGTTATCATTCTGGACCAGGCCATCAAATCTTTGCTGATGCAGAGTGAGTTGGGCAAGAGATGATGGAAATGGATGGCCATCCTCCAAAAATATGACTTAGAGATGCAGCCCATGAAGATAGTTCGGGGCCAGGGACTAAGTCAAGCGATGGTAGAAGAGGCTCCCCGCATAGAATGTCAGACTTACATAGTGGAGTCCATTACCCAAGATCCGTGGTACACCGATTTGGTGTACTTGCTACTAAAAAACAAATGCCCAGAGGGGTTACCTCCCCACAAACACCGCGCCCTGCAGATGAAAAGCGCCCACTTCATGATAAAAAATTATGCGCTTTACCGCAGAAACTACGAGGGAGTGTACCTCCGGTGCATCGACAGAAACCAAGCAGTGAAGGTGATTGATGAATGCCATGGACAATTTGGAACCAGACATGGCTCAGCCGATGCCACTGCCCATCAGATCCTTTGGGCCGGATACTATTGGCCTTGTATATTTAAGGATGTTTACGCTCATGTTAGGAAATGCCATACTTGTCAAATTGTAGCACACCGTGAGCGTAACCCGGCTATGCCTTTACAACCAGTCTACAAGGCTAGACCATTTTCCCAGTGGGCATTTGACTTCATCAGGGAAATTAACCCCAACTCGTCTGCCAACCATCGATACATTCTAACTGCTACCGATTACTGCACTCAGTGGTCTGAGGCTATACCTTGTAAAAACAACATGGCAGACATAGTTATCAAGTTCCTGGAAGAAAACATCGTCATAAGGTTTGGAATGCCCTTTGCTTTGGTATGTGACAATGGTCTAGCATTTTCTTCAGTGTAGTTACTCAAATGGACCTACAATCAGAAGATCACTCTGAAGTTTTTCAGAAACTATTATCCCTAGGGAAATGGCATTGTTGAATCAACAAAGAAAAATCTACTTGAAGTGATCAAACACCTGTTAGAACAGAATCCCTGGGATTGGCATCAAAAGTTGAAATTCGCCCTCTGGGCAGATCGCATTCATATTAAGGCCACCCTGGGAACATCCCCGTTCCATCTGGTTTATGGTCAGAACCCTGTGTTCCCATTCAATTTATAGATCCCAGTTTTACAGTTTATGCAGGAATTTAGCAACAGGGACAACATCATGGAGGTTCGACTCTTGAATCTGGTGTGAATGGAAGAACAACAAGATGCAGCCCTTGAACATTTCATGTGCCATCAAACAGTGGTAAAAAGATGGTTTGATAGGAGAGCCCAATATAAGGCTTTTCAGATCTTGGATCTGGTCCTATTGTGGGACAAGGCCCGGGAAAAAAAAGGAAAGCATACCAAGTTCCAGCGGCTCTGGCTCGGACCATACTTGATCTCAGAAATCTGCGGGAAAAATACTTGCCGCCTTAACACCCTGACTAGGGAACCTGTCGCATTGCCCGTTAATGGGCAGTTTCTCAAACACTATTTCGAGTAGGGTAAGTTTGTCCAAAGTTGTATTATAGGTAAAGCCTTCTGCTTGTAAATATCTCTCTCGAGTGCCTCGTTGCGAGGTACCCTGTCTTGTAAATAGTCTTGCCGACTGTCCTCCGGGGCAGTCCTCTTTGTTGTTTTTTGTTTTCATTTTTAGTTTTCTTTCGGTCCCGGCATTTTTTTCTGCCTGTGTAGGAATGGGAATGATTCACATAAATTAGGTTTCTGATATTATGTCTATAGCATGGTGAACTTTAAAATCTGTCTTTAGCATGGTGGAGTCAGCCCAGTCTCCAAGATTGTTTTACGGGTTATGGCACATGTTGAGCAATCTCCATTGGGTGTTGTCTCTGGGAGTCTGGAAATCAGTGAATACAAATAATATAAGGAACAAGTAATCAGACACACCGAGGGTAGATTAGATGTACTGATTGGTTGACCCACGTCTGAAAATCTAAAGAAATTCTCCCCGGGTCTAGAGTTTTATCCTCTCTTCAAACATCTAAATATAGGTGCGCAAGTGAAAGAAGTAATGCCATTAAAATTAGCTAAGCTTAAGCTTAATGGTGAAATAAGTACCGCCTTCCCCACCCAAAAAAAAACAAAAATAACAAAAGAGGAAAAGCGGGACGAAACTCCGATCTCCAAGGGTAGCGAGTGAATTGATGACTGGTTCGATGTGATTAGTACCTCTTCTTTATTCCTCCCAGAGGTCATCGGCTTGATTTCCTTCCAAAGCACACATGAAACCACTGATGAAAGACTATGGACTGACTCCTATGTGGTTGGATTCTCTTAGATATGTTGCTCTCTACCTATTAGACGCTTCGGGAGGCAGCTTGTCCCAGTTTTGCTAACCAGAGATTCTTTAGTTCTCAAATGTGCTAAGGCATTTGTCCCAGATAGTCACCATTTGTTATGCCCTGCATCCCTGTCCCTACATTTTGTGTGCAAAATGTTGGGTCCCCCTTTTTTCTTTTGTTTTCTCTCTGCTCATGGCTTTGCCTTGTCTTTCTTTCCCTTTTGTTTTCTCTCTCTAGGGTTTTCTCCCCCGGCGGGGTGTTTTGTTTGTTGTTGGTTTTCACCTCCGAGACTTCGGTCCCGGAGGTTGTCCTTCGGTGGGAACTGGATTCCAGAATCTGGGATTCTTCACCATGATGTGCTTAAGGACATCATCACTAGGAATCCCTGGGCCCGGCGTCCAGAGGTTTTGCTTGTCCGAAGATCGCCGGAAGGAGGAGGATTACCTTTTTACCGCGGGTATAAATAGAAGTTATCTGTCACTTTCACACTTATCGCGATTAAAACCTCCAAGCACTTAGAGAAAATTAAAGAGCGATTTCAAAATGATTAACAGAGCATTTGTAGAAAGTTTAAGATAATCAGTGCTTAACACCTTTTGTCATTCTCAAGCAATTGCAAGTGCTTCGTGGTGGTGCTCCTAACTGATTGACAGATCGAGCTCTTGTGGTAAATCCTCCTTTTCCTCTCTCTTTTGCATTCTCAGGTTGGTGTTTCCGCTTTCCCTCCTCTCTATTTTGCTTCCGCTCTCTGGTTTTCTCTGGTTTTGTTTGGTGTCTGTTTTGTTTTTCTTTATTTTGCTCCTCTGTTTCATCTGGTTTGTTGTCTTCTGGTTTTGCCGCCCGTTGGTGGGTCAGCTCTGACAGAGGTTGTCTTCGCTCTGTGCAGGAGTTGTCTGTCTGTAAATGGTGTAAATATGTGGATAGTTGTATATATTTGTTTCTGCCTTGTCTAGTTTCTCACGGGTGTCGTCCCGCATTGTATACTTGTGTATATGTGTATATGGCTATTTGTAACCCCTATATATCTACCCCATTTTCATGTATATATCCCTTGGCTCCATGTATATCCTTTTGGGTGGCTTGACAAGCTGGTCGAGTCACCTCTGCTTCTAGTTTTCCACCTTCAAACTCACTTCGGGGCAGAAAACCACCTGTTTGAAACTCGGCTCTCAGCCAGTTTCAAACAGGAAGTTTTCTCTCTCCTCCATGAATTCTGTCAGAACCTCATTTACATCCCATGTGCACAATCAATTCCAGTCAAGTGGCTTTCCCTTTTCACGTGTTCAGACAGTTGGCTCCGCCGTCATCTCCATCACATCCATTTATTTCCAACGCACATGGCGCCCACGTGGGCTTGACAACATGCCTTTTCATACATCCTTGCTAATGGTCATTTCTCCAGGCCTCGGACCTCTTTCCACCATCCATCCTGTGTCTTTTCTAAGTGTGATAAAATTCCCCAGACCAGGATGTGTAATGAGGATCTTAAGTTTACGATATATTTTTCTTTTCGGTTACCTTTGCATGATACTAACTTTTTAGGAAAGCAAACACCATGGTGGTAAGATATCCGGACCCCAGAATGATTATTTTGATAAAAATGTTCTGATGGTTGCTTTGCCTTACAGGTTCCTGGACTTCATCTTCTAAACATGTATGAAGCATCAGCATCATCTCCACCCGGAAGCTCAGAACTACCAACCGCAACAGAGACTAGGGCCTCCGTAAAGTCCAAGATGGAGAAGGCCCTGGAAAAGCTCCCCTTCACCATGAAGTTTGTACAAGATAATGTCATTGTGGGCTCAAAGATTGAGTCCAAGGTAAAACTGATGACGGACACCAATGTCGAAACCTGGGCAGAAATGCAGGCTTTGGTAAAGATAATGCACATCCAGCGATAGGATGCAGACTAGCTAGCAATCAACATCGGAGGCTCTGAAATTCTCTGGGTAGCCTGGTTCCCGTGCTCCGTGCAATCTCCAAAGCTTATCCTAACATTAGCGAGCAACTGCAACTCCTCTGTCTGGGATGTCATGCTCGCAGCTGTAGAGCCCATAGGATACCCCACTCCACTGGTGTCCCTCGACCCAGTCACATTCCAGGCAAGCCTGGGTATCCCACAATTTGATAGGGCTGTGGTAGTTACAAGGACTGATGCCTTGACTCAGTTTACGTAGTTGGAGGACACTGCTCAGGTATATATGAATACCCACTGGCTTAAGGCCCCAAAGAGGGACCTGAAGAGAATGAAGATAGAGATTCCCTCCTCTGAATTCAAGGAGAGCATCCAAATGGGAATGATAGCATTAGCCCGGGTCTTTGGGCAACCCTTTTCCCAGGAGTTTTCCAAATGGATGTACTATTTCCTCCTCGGCATCACCACCAAGGGAGAATTCTTTGACTGGGCAACAATAATCTCCAACCATGTCGACTCCCAGTTCCAGCAGTTGAACCAGAAGAAGAAGTTCTATATGTCTTCTTATGTTTTCTGGGTCTTGGCATAGTAGAGGCCCCATTCCCACGGCTTACTCACTGACGGCGTACTCGGGATCAGCCCGGGACAAAATGCGTCGTGGGACCATTTCCCACAAACTCAATGGGAGGCCAGCTTCCCCAGTTTTTGCCAGGTAAATGATGCATTTATTTACTACCATTTGCTTACACCCACCTAAGATGCTGGATACCGCCTGTCTACTGAGGTGATGAAGTTAGTCCATAGTTACGGATACTACTATATTCAGTTCCAGTAGCATACATACATTAGGGTCGCCGACTTCTCTGGAAAACCCTACTTGTTGCCCAAGCATTACGGGGACAAGATCGTGCTGCTAGAATATTGCAGACAAATAATGGAGTTGCATGCCTTCTTGGCCCTCAAGAAGGTCCCCAACATCCTATTCCCAATCACCTGTGGAAACTACACATGCAGTCTGGCCACCGCAAAGGAGGCAAACAATGAGCTGAAAAGT
The DNA here is from genome assembly GCA_018584345.1 of Thuja plicata. Classification (NCBI taxonomy): domain Eukaryota; kingdom Viridiplantae; phylum Streptophyta; class Pinopsida; order Cupressales; family Cupressaceae; genus Thuja; species Thuja plicata. The sequence goes on from MU224741.1 coordinate 171,082, forward strand.
TTTAACCTGCAAGAATTTTATCTAGCGCGAAAAAATTTTGATCCACATGGCAGAATTGCAACGGTACTGCCCCGGGCTTCGGAGCCCCATCGCATACACATGGAGGACTTCTGGGCAGACTACCAAGATGATGTGGAGGTGCGGAGCAGGCACTATGTCAGAATGACAGCTGGAATGATGCAGAAGCTGAGGCTCCAGAAATTCCCAGCGGACTTCTCAAACACCGCCCCCACTGAAGATCCCCAGTATAAAGAAAAGGGGATCGATAAAAGGGCCCTTCCACTGGTAAATTAGGTTGCCCAAGAAGAGCCCATTATTAAAGACTTCACTCAAGAGGTGGTCGAGCGAAGCCATGCCTATTTCAAGAAGGTGTGCCCTAGGAGTACCCACCGAGCAGCCCAGCTGACACTGAAGCTAACTCCACCACCGGTACCAAGATTAACCCCGGGGGCTGGCACTTCTTCGCAGGGGGCAGATAAAGGGAAAAGAATAGCTGCAACCCCTTCTGCGCAAGAAGCCCCCATTGCAAAACAAATAAAATAGTCAGTGGCGACCTCCCAACAAATGAGGGAGTAGTTAATAACGAAGTTGGCCACCTCACCACTCATGACCGGGCCACTTCATCCTCCTTCCTCCCCGTCATTAGAGCCTTAATGGTCAAAGCGACGGGGGTGGATCCACTGGAAGTAGAGGCAATAAGAGATGCGGGACCTCCTCTGGTTACCAAGAGGAAAAAAAGGTCAGCAAAAAGCCTAAGGAAGAACCAGCGCCTGAGGCATCCCTCCCCCGAGAAGTAGAGATTCTTTCTTCCAGTTCCCCGGAGCCAGAGAAAGAAATAGAGGCTGTATAGGTCCCAACCTGTCCCCCTCTGGAAGAAGAATTTAATGTATTTACGACCGATGAGTTTAGAAATTTATAGGGGGATGATACACAGGCAGAGGCAGAAGTCTCAGGGGTGGGGCAAGAGGTTACGCATCGAGAAGATATTGAGCAAGAACCTGCACAAGGGCAGGAGCAGCAGATGGAAGAAAAAGAGCCAGAACTGGAGATTATCTCCGGGGCTCAAGCAATGCAAGGTCTGGGAGTGGACCAACAAAAACTAAGTGAACAAATGGCATCCACTGGGGGAACCGGACCTTCGGAAATAACTGTAACCCCAGCCGCCACGTTTCAAGGGCCACTCCTTGGATCCTCTTTTGGGCAGGTGATCACAGCGGCCCAAACCTTAAATCTTGGCCCAACACCTCCCCTACTGCTGAAAGAAATACCGTCAGAAGAAGAGGCCCCGACAGAAGAAGAAGAACAAGGAGAAGAGCAGCTTGAAGAAGAAATCCCCGAGGAAGCCTACCAGGGTCCAGACCCAGTGATAGATGTATAGGACCAGGCTGAGGAGATGGAGATTGAAAAGAATGTTGCTGTGGAAGAGGTTGAGGCAGGGAGAGGAACGGATGAGGTCCACGTCGACGTGGAGAAATAGCCATAGAACACTGGGAGAGAGTCAGTAGAACAAAATCTGGTAGGAAGGCCACCTCTCGCACCTCAGTGGCTAGTAGAAAGCAGAAAGAGAAAGACTCAGTCTGCTCCGGTGATTCCTCTCTCCCTGGCCGAAATGATGGCCCAAGTTCAAGCCTCGCCAAAGGCAAAGAAAGACCGGATAGTTCACACCTTTCAAACTGGGCTGGGTGGAGAAATAGTTTCCATTGTGGAAACACCTCCCCTAGACTCCGATGAAGCAACCGCGGACCCCGCAGATTACAATTTTGCAGAGGTATCCCTAGGAAAAAGGGGAAAGAAAGGTGAGGTAGACTTGCTAAAGGAGGTAGTAAGGGCGGTGGAAGCCCGATATGAAAAGGAGGCCCAAAGGCTCAAAGCTGAGAAGGAAAAGAATGCAAATCTTATGGGATTGCTTATTGAGCTAGCCCAACCCATTAATGTCACTCCTCTAGAGACCTCCATGGCAGAAGAATTACTGCAGAGTGACATAGACTCCCTGCGAGTAATGAAAAAGAAGGCCCAAGCAGTGGACGAGTGGGTCACCCTGTAGATAGGAAATACCCAACGTTTTCTGTTGTCCACCCTCCCAAATCTATACACGACTTGGCAAGTCATTCATCAGGTGAAAGTGCTTATTGAGCAGTGGGAGAGTGACGCCAAAAATTACCAAGCGTGGAAGGTGGAGCTCGAAGAGCTCCTCACCTTGGGAGAAGATATAATTTCTAAATCTTGAATTCTGGGTGAGGAATCATTTGATTTTGTAAGAACCCGACACTCCAGGCTTGACCTCACATTGGAGGTAACCAAGCAACTGGTAGGGTCCTTACAGGAAAAGGTAAATACCGTGAAATATTATTCTAATTTATACAAGTCTTTCGTGATAAAGGCTTCCGGGGCTGATCCCCTTAGTACAGATACATATACCCCCGAAGATTCAGTTTTGGGGAGTTTTGATGAAATAATAAAATTCTGGTATCAATCCTCGGAGGGGATAGATGGGGCTTAGATGGCTAAATTAACCAGCATAATACTTAAGGGCCATGACGCGGCAAGGATGCGGATGAATTTAAAGAAAATGTTCTGGACCTGGGGGAACAGGTTGAAGTGGCCAAGCATAGAAGGGCCAGCCTAAAGGATGTAGATGAAGATGGCGTTTCCTGCCTCCTCCAGACTTTCAATGACAATAAGCAACCTTGAGCTTTCTCTGGAGGGCGGGGAAAACTCATATTGAGTATTCTTTATTCTTTTTGGGGATGTAAGTCCCCGGATCCCAGAGTCCTAGATCCAAAATTTTGTATTCTTTAAAGTGATCCGTGTCCCATTTTTTGAGGCCGACCGGTCACTTTCAGAGGTGGTTAATAAAGACTGTCAGAGGGTAGTTGGCCACATCAAGGGGCATTGGCTTGGCAGTTATTTTTCTGATAGGGTGGTCTTCTCGAGGTGCTGCTCAGAGGTACACCTGACACATTGGAGATAGGGCACCACATTTCTCATTTATGAGGCATGTAGCCTCGGTCCCAGGGGGACCTACTTTCTTCTTTCTCCTTTCTGGCTCTCTTCTCGAGACTGATTCTTCTGATATATATTCTTATTTTATTCTTCTGACATGACAAACCTATTCCGTCCCTAGGTCTTTTGTAGGGTGGCGCAGGTAGTACCGGCCCTCAAATATTGTATTTTATTGAAACATGATGTAAATAGGGTTAGGGTTAGAAAAGATTTGTATAAATGGCTGAACAGGCCCATTTCCAAGGGTCGGCAAAATTGATAATTTTTTTTATCCATAGCAATATCAAAGTGATTTCTCTTTTTCAAGTTGCAGAGCTCAATGCTCCATTGTTCTTGTAGACACTTAAAATTGTCCATTCACACTAATATTAATTTTTTATTAATATTTTCCCTTAACATTATGGTTAATTTTATTAATTGACTATAATCGTTATATTCCTCTATTTATTTAATTAAATTTATTTTAATTTAATAAATTCAGTTTCCCTTTGTATTTAAATTTTATTTAAATACTATAATATATTAAATTCAATTTAATATATTATCCCTCCATTTCCCTTTATAAAATAAAATTGATTTATTTTTCCACTAACTAATATTCTTCTAAACTTTAATTAAATTAAAATTATTTTAATTTAATCTTTATTTACCTTATCTAAATTCACCTCTTGCTAATTATTCCTCTAATCTTGATTAAAGGTGGATTACCTCTAATCATGTGCACAATCACCTTTTCCAAG
>MU224741.1:202190-226642 GCA_018584345.1 Thuja plicata
AACATAATCACACACATCACATAGTACATCATATAGCCATCATCAAGATAAGTACTGCATCATCATATAAATATACATAAAGTGTCATACATGTAGTGTCATCAGCATAGACAAAGTACATCAAGTTAATCGAATAAGTACATCATAAAATATACATCTAGAATGCATGAGCACCTAAGTCTCTCTATACATATCATCTCATATCATCAAAAAACTATAAAAATTGTATCAATATGTACCCAGGGGTAGACCCTCATGTAGTTGGGCCCCCTCCCCCTGGCACTGTCATCCCCTCTGTCCTGTGGTGGTCGCATCGCTACTGATGCCTGTGATGCACCTCCCCCTGTTGTCTGGCTGTGACTTGTAGCCCTCCCAGTATACTCAGGAGCCCTCTGATCTGCTGGGACTGCCTCTCGATATAGTCGTATGTAGTACTCCCTCTCCTTGACCAGTCTGACCTCTTGTATGCTGGCTGTAATAACCTCCTATGCTAGCTGTAAGGTCCCCTGTCCTGAGGCTGCCTGTAGGGCGATCTCTCTCTCCCCCCTGTACCTGTCTTCCATCCTCTGCCAATGATCCCTGTCACCTGTCAAAGCTTGTACCTTTTGTCTCAACTCATCTGTCTCCTGCTGAGCTGCTCCCCCATCTGAGTCTCAACTAGGGTGAACTCTCCTGAATCCACTCAGGCCTGTAATATCTCTAAGGCTCTTTCTGTACTGTTCGCTCGCTCTCTCTCTGATGCTGCTAGTATCCGTAAACATGCCATCTCTACCTAAAGGATGGTCATCTGATCATCCTCTCGTCCCCTACCCTCATCCTCCTGCATACAATCTCGAGGTCCCCCCTGTGCTGGCTCATCTCCCTGTCCCTGTCCCCTCTCTAGTGCCCTCAATCTTGATCCTCTCCGTACCTGTGGTGGGCCTCCCTCGGCTGGCCTCTGGACCACTCCTCTCCTCCATTCTGTGGATTGGAATAATCTGATCCTCTTTGCCGCTGGCATCAGCACTCCTCTGTCATCTCCACCATCACAGTCATCATCTCCCTCCTCATCCCCATCTCCCTCTGCACCCCCATCACCTGACTCTGACTCACTCTCTGACTCTTCTCTATCTCCTGGCTCAGTCAATCTCACTGGCCTGTGCATATCCCACCACTAACCATGCTCCATAGTAATACCTGCATCTGCTACCTGTCCCTGTGCCACTGTCCATGGTACTACCTGCATCCCTCTCCAACTCACTCTGGCTAGCTGTATATCCACCCCTATCCCCCATAATGATTCTACCTCTCTAGAAACAAGAGGATGAGGATAGTTGTCTAGTACTACATCCTGTATGATCCCAAACTGTCTATGGACCTGAGATGGCATGTACCAAGCTATCTGAAATGTTGTCCTGCCAATCAACCAACAATCTATCTGCATATAGCCTAAAAACTCCTCATCTAGACTCCCATCCTCTGCTCCGCGCTGCTCATCCCAATATCCCCAAGCCTCGCAGCCCCTGTATGGCATCCACTTAAAGAATATCATCTCATCCAAATGCCTCTGCCATAGCTCCACTGATCTCACATCTCCATAAGTCAATGGTGCTCTGTACCGACATGCATATGACTCATATCGCTGCCACTCTCTCCCTCCTTGTAGTGGTCTGACTACTGTGATGTGTTCCCATGCCTAGACTAGCAGCAGTGTCATACCTGGTCCTATAGTCCTCTGATTACGATAAGCACACATGTGCAAATCATAGTATACCTGTGCCAAAATTGTGTACCCCCAGCAGTACACTATGCCCTCCTCCTCCTCCAGCATCCGGCTCAGCACTCTAGCCCATCCAATCATAAAACCGTGTCTTGAGTGATCTGGCATCACTCTCCCCCTGTTAGTCCTGCCAAGTACAGCGCCAGTCGGGGTAGTCCCACCTGTAATCCCCCTTGCCATGTCAGCCACTGACGTGATATCAGTAGCTGATCCACCGGTCTCCTGAAGCTCACCTCTAGGTAGGCCTCTGCCCCCTCCACCTGGTACTCGGGGATATGTCCCCTGATTGGCACCCACAGTATCCTCTAGACGTCCAGCAATGTCACTGTCACCTCCCCCATCGGTAGATGAAAACTCGATGTATTCGAGTGTCATCTCTCAATCAGTGCTGTCAGGAGCACATTATGCACTTTCAGTCGGGGCCACTCATGCACATGGTGTAGTCCGCACAATATGATGTGCCCCCACTCAGCTGCTATCAGCTCCTCTGCCAGCTCCATGGTGTCAGGCCATCGCTCCTTCGACCTAATCATATGGTTGAGCTCTTGCATCCAATGAATTTTGTCAGCTTTTTGATCTAACCTAAAGCCCAATCTTTAACTCTTGGGAGATTTTATTTTCCTTTAAATCGTTATTGGCATCTACTGGTTAGTGGTATGCTCTATCCCTTTCTCACATTGTCTACAAACATGTCTTTTGATAGGAAGCTGCGTCCCCCACCCACAACAGGGTCGCTTGTCCATAAACAAACAGTTGTACCCACCGCCTATGCGGTGCAACCACTGTCTACGACAGGCGGCTACACTCACCACACTTAGGGTGGAGCCATCACCCCTCAGACTGGCGGCTATGGCCGTCGCTGGCGGAGCCGCCCATCTGAGGATGGGCGGCTGCGACCGCCGCTGGCGCGGCAGAGCCTCCCGTCCCTGGATGGGCAGCTGTCGCTGTCGCTGCCGCTGGCACGACAAAGCTGCCCATCCATGGACGGGTGGCTATGCAGCTACTGCCCCTTAGACAGGTTCCTGCGTGGCAGAGCCACCCGTCCCTGGATGGGTGGCTGCGCAGCCGCTGCCCCTCAGACGGGCGACTGCGCCCGCCGCCTACTCGACGAAGCCGCCCGTCCTAAAACAGGCGGCTGCGCCTGCCGCCTACCGGGCAGACGGCTGTGGCAGAGTCGCCTGTCTAGGCATGGGTGGCTATGCGGAAAAGCCACCTATCTAGAACAGGCGGCTATATTTTTCCCCCCCTCAAACATATGTCAAAAAAATTTTAAAAATTAAAAATTAAAAAACTAATTAAAAGTGGGTTTTCAAACTCACTGGTTCCCCCATCTCCACTGGACATCTATAGGTTCGAACTCGCTCCCCCAATTGCTGCTTGTCTCTCAAGTTGGCCATTTCCCTTTTCTTCTTGGTGCAAATGACCTTTTGTGGTCCCTTTTTGCCCTTTTATAAGGGGTCTTTTAATGGGCTCCTTTTCTACTTTTCTTTTTTGTCCTAATTTCTCTTTTCCGAGAAATTTGTCCAAATTGGCCATTTTGGCCAATTTTTTCGAGGGGATACATCCTCTTCCATTATTTTCTTTTCTTTGACGCAATGTCAAATTTTGACATCGCATCAAAGAGAGGCAAAATGTAGACACCTAAAATTGTCCATTCACACTAATATTAATTTTTATTAATATTTTTCCTTAACATTATGGTTAATTTTATTAATTGACTATAATCGTTATATTCCTCTATTTATTTAATTAAATTTATTTTAATTAAATAAATTCATTTTCCCTTTGTATTTAAATTTTATTTAAATACTATAATATATTAAATTCAATTTAATATATTATCCCTCCATTTCCCTTTACAAAATAAAATTGATTTATTTTTCCACTAACTAATATTCTTCTAAACTTTGATTAAATTAAAATTATTTTAATTTAATCTCTATTTACCTTATCTAAATTCACCTCTTGCTCATTATTTCTCTAATCTTGATTAAAGGTGGATTACCTCTAATCATGTGCACAATCACCTTTTCCAAGGTGAGGATTGACTTTTCCTCTTTTAACCACTTAATCCTAGCTACTCATTCCTTTTGCCTCTTAATCTCCTTCACTCCCACTAAAACCCTACCTAACCCTCAATCCTAGCCACTCATTTTCCACCACTTAATCTCAGCCCTTCATTTTTCATGTCAATTCCATAAAAGGAGGCCTCACTCCTCATTTGCAACTAGAAACTAGTGAGTAATTTAAGCATTCTAGCATTCTTGCACACTTGAACACTTGAGCACTTAGTTTAGATCTCATCACTTTGCATAATAGTTTAGATTCATTTTCATAGTTTAGTTTAAAATCTTGCATGTTCATCCTTAGTTTAGTTTTCATCTCAATCTAGTAGTTAATCTCTTGCATTTGCATTCTTAGCATAGATCTTTGCATTTGCATTCATCCTTTGAGAGAGATTTGGGGCAAATTCTACATACTTGTGCTCAAATCTTCATCTTTTTGCATCTTAGTGGGATTTTATTGCATTGTGTTGGGAGAGCACACCCACATAATCTTAAAGAGCAAATCAAACAAGGCTTTGGGTGCCCTTGTTTTAGCTCATCGAAGGTTGTAATGAAAGTTTCTTATTTTGTGGCATGTACTAACATCTAATGTGTTTGTTTGATGTTTTGGTGTTTTATATTTGCAGCAAATAGGTCTACATTTTTATTGCATACAGTTATGTTCTCAATAGTTAGATGCTCCCCTGGAGCCACCATTGTATCACGCACCAGTGTTTGCTGGAAGGAATATTAATAAAGAAGGAAGAATTCTCGGCAATGATGTTGTTGGCATTCCTGCTTTTGAGTTAATGGTATTTCATGTTTTAATGTTCTTTATGTCTTCTACTCTGATATGTTAAAGTAGATTAACGACCTCTTTACTCTCGCTACTGATAAAATGCTAGCTGACGGTTATGTATTTCTTCGGTAGTTAGTGTAGTCTATCAGAGTATTATCGATGTTCTAGACATTTCAGCATGACTATAGTTAGATGAAATACTCCTAACCCTGCAAGATCTTCTTTTTGTTTTATTTGCTAAGTGTAGAATGCTAGGGGAAAGCTTACTATATTGAATCTCCGGAGGTTTTGAGTTGAAGAAACCAGCTACCCCCCTCAAAAATAGTCACTTCTCCCTAACCGAGCCCCGTACCATCGTGACCTGACACCGAGGTGCTTGAAGGCCCAGGGAATTTCATTCTCCCGGACAACCTTTGCAGGTGGAGTTGGCCGGTATCCCTGGAACCCGGTGACAACTTATGACTGTTGGCAGACCCGGTCAGCGAAACCCCGTCAACAGGACACCGTTCTGAGACCTTGATTTGTTCAAGTGAACCATTACATAGTCACCCACTTCAAACTAAACATCCTTACTCTTCTCATCAAATTTGACTTTCAACTTTTGTTGACTATCTTGGATCTGATTCTTGACTTGGTCTTGGATCTCTTTCATGGTCTGGGTGAAGTCCTCTATATGCCCACTTCTGTACTCCATACCTCCCAGATCTCTGAGTTCATAAACACCCCTTGGGTGCATCATAAAAACCACTTCAAATGGGATCTTTCTTGTCATCCTATTCTTACTGTCATTGTAATCATAATCTGCTTGGGGAATGACCATATCCCAAGTCTTCCCATACTCCTTAGTTAGGCACCTCAAAAAGTTACCCAACACCTTGTTTACCGCCTTAGTTTGGCCATCATTTTGAGGGTGGTAAGCTAAACCAAAAGATAGATTGGTACCCAACCTAGTCCATAATGTCCTCCAAAAATGGCTCATAAATTTTACATCCCTATCTGATACTATACTCAAAGGAAGACCATGAATCCTCACAATCTCCTTGAAAAACAAATAGGCTATGTGGCTAGCATCATTAGTAATCTTACATTGAATGAAATGTCCCATATTACTAAATCTATCAACTACTACATAGATGTTGTCATACCCTTGCTTAGTTTTGGGTAGACCTATAATAAAATACATACTCACACACTCCCATGGCCTGTTAGGGACTGATAGAGGCTGATACAACCCTGCATTACTCATTCCTCCTTTTTCCTTCATGCAAGCAACACACTGCTCCACATACTTGGTGATATCTTTCACCAACTTTGGCCAATGGTAGAACCTTTGGACTAATTCCAAGGTTTTTTCCTTACCAAAATGACCACTTAGAGGTCCATTATGTTTCTCTTGTATGAGATTCATCCTCATTGATGCTTTAGGTATACACAACTGATTTCCCTTGAACAACAATCCATGTTATAAATTAAAATTAGAGAACTTGCTATGAAAGTGATTTTCAAAATCAACACATACCTTATATGCTTCACCAAAATCCTCATATGTTTTGTAGAGATCTCTGAAATTGTCAATACCAATGCTATTCAATTGGACTTCTTGGACTATCAGTAACCTTTGGATTAAAGCATCTGCAACCTTATTGATCTGCCCCTTCTTGTGTTTTATTGTAAAGGTAAATGCTTGCAAATACTCCATCCACTTCAAATGCCTATTGCTTAGCTTCTCTTGTGTGTTAATGTAACTAAGATCTTGATTGTCTGTGAATACAACAAATTATTTAGGCAAAAGATAATGCCTCCATTTTCTCAAAGATTGAACTAGGGCATATAGTTCCAAATTATAAGAAGAATATTTATTCTTATCCTCATTGAATTTCTCACTAAATAAGGCAATAGGCCTACCTTCTTGAATCAATACCCCTCCTACTGTGATTCCACTAGCATCACATTCGATGGTAAAAAAATTCTCAAAGCTTGGCAACTGTAGGATTGGTTGGGTAGCCACTTATTTCTTTAACAACTCAAAGGAATTCCCTACTTCTACTTTCCATCTAAACTTAGTTTTGACCCCACCCTTTATAGTATCCATCAATGGTGCAAATATCCCACTGAAATTCCTAATAAACTTCCTATAGAATTGTGCAAGGCCATGAAAAATCCTTACCTTAGTGGATGTAGTAGGTGAAGGCCAGTTTAGGATATCAGAAACCTTGTCTTTGTCAATCTTCAAAGACCCCTTGGACACTACAAAGCCCAAGTAGACTAGTTCTTGTTTGAAGAACTCACACTTCTCAAGCTTACTAGCCAATTTCTCTTCATGCAACCTTTTCAATACTGCCTCTACATGTCTGATATGATCCTCTCTTGTCTTGCTAAATATCAGTATATAATCAAGATATACCACCAAAAACTTCCCTATGAAGTTCTTGTGCACCTCATTCATGAGACTCATGAATGCGCTCAAAGCATTTGAGAGACCAAATGGAATAGAAAGTCATTCATATAACCCGTCTGTGGTCTTGAGTGTCATTTTCCATTCATGACCTTCCTTCACCCTGATTTGGTGATAACCACTTTTCAAATCCAGCTTGGTAAAGTACATTTCCCCCCCAAGGAAATCCATAAGGTCCTCTATCCTAGTTATAGGGAACCTATACGTTATTGTGATCTTGTTTATATCCCCTGTGTATGTGCATAGTATCCATTTTCCTCCCTTGTTGGATGCTATAAAAACTGAGATTGCACAAGGGATAATACTCTTCTTGATCAAGCCTTGATCCAAGAGTTCCTGCACTTGTCTAGCTACCTCCAAGTTCTACTCTGGAGTAATCTTGTATGTTGCCTTATTGGGAAAAGATTCCCCTAGCACAAAGTCTATTTGGTGACTTATAACCCTCTTAGATGGTAGGGTTGTAGGAGTACCATCGCTCACAATATCCTTGTACTTCTCAAGTAATTCTTGCACCTCTATTGGTAATGTCTCCTTCACTGATTCTTCTTCCAGCTTGGGTCTTAGAACAATGCAATAACCTTCCCCCTCATCATCCTTGATGTCATTTACAAACTCCTTACCACTGCATAACATGACATTAGGATTTTTATTTTGCAGCTTATCATCCTCTAGCAAACACTGAATTTTGAAAGTCTTCCCTCCTTTCTTGAAGGTGATGGGATTCTCCTTTCCATCATATACTACCCCATTATCAAATTTCCAAGGCCTCCCAAGTAAAAAATGGCAAGCATCCATTGGTAGGATGTCACAAAGTAGTCTATCCTTGTACCCTGCAATTGAAAACTCAACCCAAGTTTGCTCATTGACCAACACACTTTGGCCTTTGTTGAAGCATGTCACTTTATAGGGATTCACATGGGCTATCTTGGCTAGCTTGAGTTTCACCACTTCCTCCTCTGAGATGATATTATCTGTGAGTCTAGAGTCCATAATCACTTTACAAACCTTACCAAGAATTTTGCATTTGATTCTAAACAATGCCCTCCTATGTTTGGGCTCATCCTTGATTGGTTGCCTTTTCAATACTCTTTTGAACATTAAGTTCTCTTCCATCTATGAATATAGATTTTCAATCTTAGGGGCTTTGACACTTGAAGTATCCTCATGTGCATATGCTACCCTCTTGTCATTATTTTCTACAGAGGGTTTGTCAGGTCACCTATAGGCTGGATGTCCTAGTTGCCCATAATAATAACACTTCATGGTTGAAAAGTAAGAACTACTCCTACCTCCTCTTCCTCTGTTAGGACCACCATGATTACCCTTGCCTCTATCATAGCCTCCTCTTGAATTTATTTTAGTCTACTACTCTATCAACTTGTTCTCTCGTTGTGACCTTTGTTCACTACCCCTGCCTTGGTAACCTCCTCTATGACCCCTTTGGTCTCTTCCTCTGCCTCTATTATTATTTTTGTTCTTGAAGGTAGAATCCCCTTTCTTCTTATTCTTCTCTTCCACCCTTATAGCCAATTGGTGACACTTCTGAATTGTAGTAGGTGTCCATAGGCTAATCTCCTCTTGGATGTTCTACTTTAATCCACCCAAGTATCTAGCCACTTTGACTCCTCTTCTTGCAATTAGGACCTTAGACACAATCTCTGGAATTCCTTAGTATATGAGGCAACATCCAGGTCTTTTTGTTTCAAGTTTTGTCTATTTCTATGGAGTTGGATTTCATAATCCTCTGGGAGATAATTCTCCTTCAACTTAGTCACCATGGCATTCCAATTTGCTATTGGTTTCTTTCCCATGCTTAGCCTCTCATCCTAAAGGTATTTCAACCAAGTCAAAGTTGACCCTATGAGTCTAGACTTGGCCACTTTAATCTTTTGGGATTCACTTATCCCCTCACACTCGAAATGATTCTCCATTACTTCAATCTATTCCATGACTGTCTCAATATTTGTCTTTCCTCCAAACAAAGGTATTCCTTCCAAAGCCTTGCCACTTAATGCCTTTATGGATTTCAAAAAAGGTTCCTCATTCAACACTGGGTCTAGTTCGGGGATGAAGTCTTCCTCTTCAACTTTTTTCTTACCCCTACTATTGGTTTTAGCTTCAAAATCTTTCTTCCTAGAAACATCTACTATTTCTTCCATCCTCAACCTCATTTCTTCCAAGGTACCCTCAAGGAGTCTATTTTTCTCCTTTTGCTCTTCCATGTCCTTGACTAATTCTACAATTTTCACCATCTTTGTAGAACCACTAGATTCCACTTTTGACATATACCAATCTTCCCAAGTTTCTCAACTTTCTCTGATACCACTCTGATGTAGCACTAGTCTTTCTTATCCCTAGTTTCCTCTAGGGGATCCTAGGTCACTCCACTGACCCAAATAGGGATCTTTCACTAACCCTATTCTCCTTAGGACTCTTCTCAAAAGATCTGGTGTAGGGAACCTCCCTAATTGATGTTTTGGTGTGATTTAGGGTTGTCTTAGGTGTTTGTGTGTGTGTTGGAATAATGTCCAAGGGGGTTGGATGCAATGACAAGTAAACTACATGTTTGTAAGAGCCTTAGTGCTCATTAGGTGATTTAAGGTCACTTTGGGCTAATTTGGGAAAATTTGATATTTTAGTGAAATGTGGGTTTGATGGGTTTTTTAGGACCCTACATATCCTATCTAGGGTCATCAAAGTCAAACTCACGCATCCAATTGACAAGGAAAGTCAAAATGCACAAAATGCTAGCAACTTTGAAAGTTGCTCGAGCAAATTTTGTAAGAAATTGAAAAATGTACTTAGATTGGTTGTAACTACCCCATGATTAGTATATGAGCATGGATTTGATGTTTGGGAATGGTTAATGAAATTTTGGATTGTAACATTTATTTTTGACACCTCTATACAGATGACTATATCTGTATTCTTGTAATTTGCACTGTTTCTCTACTCATGTATGAATGTGTATAGATTGGGAGAGGAGACTGGACTCCATGGGAGTGTAGTGGATTCATTTAGCTTTCATATATAGTAGTTATTTTGTTTTCAAGTTCTTGCATTGTAAAGTTAGAGAATTTTGTAGGTCAATGGTCTGACAGAGACAATACAGTGCTACCTAGTTAGAAATGGCTCTACCCTAGAATCCCACTGATGGAATTGACTGAAACCATGGGGGAAGTAGGGTTAGAGTCTGTAGATAGGTTTTTTGTTTCCTTTTTTGTGGTTGCAGTGGATCTCCTAGGCCAAGTAGAAAGCCATATGGCTGACTAGTGAATCCAGGTGAGCTAGGATAGGGAGAAGAAGGAATTTGATCGAGCACTCATAACCTATTAGTAAGGACTTAGTGGCATTTTCAGATGCCCTAGATATTCTCCTAAAATGATTCGAAGGTGGAAAGAGGCTAACCAGAGGTTGGAGATAATTTTATCAATTTTTTATGTTGACTGGTCTAGAGGCCTAATTAATAGGATAAAATGTAGGGCCTGCAAGAAACTAGGGTTATGACTGCTTTTAGAAGTCAAGGTTTTGAATTTTGATAGGGTTGGTTGATACCTTGAAGATTTTCAAGGTCTTTTGTGGGGTCATTTGGGAAGTTTTGGAGGGATAGCCCTAAAATTGTGGAAATAGACCTACTAGGAATTAGGCAATTAGGTCTCCTAGTGAAATATTAACCAAGTGGATTGGTAAAGAGTCTTTAAGTATTGGGAAGAGTTCAGAATGACCTAGAATGGGTCAAGAAGGTTGATAGGAGTCTTGGTGTATGAGTGGAAAGATCCTTAGAAAAGGTTTGGCATTCTAGGAGGAGTTCTAGTGGAGAGACTAGGCATTTGGTTAACTAGTTGGACTAGTTAAGCCTATAAACTTTGGAGTCTTCTAAAGACCAACTATACCTTGGAGGATAATTTGGTAGTGAGGGTCTTGGAGATCCTAATTGAGGGAAGATTCAACAAAGAAAAACCATTGGATGGTTGGGTTAGACCAAGGAGCATCTTGGAGTGAGGAAGAACTCTATAGTACCAAACCCTCTACATTAGAGTGGTATCAGAGCCATATTATCCTGAAGATTGTGTATGTCTGAAGTGGAAGAGAGTCAAGGGGTAGAAAACATGCCTCCTAAGGAAATGAGTAGGGATGCCATAGTGGAATTGGTTCAGGGCCTCGTGGAGAAGGCTAGTGTGTCCGAGAAAAAGGGAAAAAATAAGATCACAGAATGGGAAGATGAGAGTGATGGAGATGATGAAAGTCAGACATAAGATTCATCAAACAAAGGAAAGGAATGTGAGATAGATAAAGAATGATAGGTATTCTTAGATTCTTTTAAGTCCTTAAATAAGGATAGCATGGAACACATACAATATTACCATGGCAGCCTGAATGGAGAAGAGTTGTTGGATTGGCTTGAAGTCATTAACAACCAATTTGATTACAAAGAAATCACAGAGGAGAAGAGGGTCATCTATGATAAAGCTAGACTCAAGGGATCTACATTGGTGTGGTGGAACATGATGCAGGATGATAGAGTAAGCAATGGAAAGAAAAATATTGTTTCTTGGAAGAGGATGAAAATCAGATTGAGGGCACAATTCTTGCCTACTGATTATGAGATACAGATGTATCAAAATTTAAAGAACTTAAGAAAAAAGGAGATGACAGTGAGTGCTTACAATGAGGAGTTTCACAAGTTGAGCCTAAGGGCTAGAAGACAAGAAAAAGAAATGGAGAAAGTGGAAAGGTATTGCAATGGGTTAAGGCAAGGGATAAAAGATGAGATTATCATGATGCCTCCTAATAGTATGCACAAATTTTTCCTTAAGAGAAGAGGATAAGGATAGATGGAGGAACGAACTCCATCAAAGAGGAAGAGGTGGTAATAATAATAGTGGTTTTCAGAGAGGAATGAGTAAATTTTCTAGGGGACAAAGCCCTAATAGACAAGAAGATAATCAGTCTATGGATAATAATGGGGGCAATCAGTTTAGGGGATCTTTTCAGAGAGGAGGATACAAAGGAAGAGGGCCTCCTAGAGGAAGATTTCAATCCTAGGAAAGATCCAATTAAGTCTTCACTGGCAGGTGCTATAACTGCAACCAAGTGGGTCACACAATGGGCAGGTGTCCTGAAAAGACTTCCTCATCTTCAATGGGGGATAGAAGGAATCATTTGGTACAAGAGGATGAAACACAAAGTGTTATTTCTCCCATCTCCAAGGCAGGGCTATTAATGGATGGGGAGAACTTGATGTTAAGGAGAACTTTGTTGAAAGCACCTAGTACTATAGAGCCACCTCAGAGAAAGAATTTGTTTAAGACAAGTTGTAGGTCTCATGGGAAGATTTGCAAAGTGATAGTGGACTCTGGCTCCACTAAGAACATAGTATCTATAGAGATGGTGGACAAATTGAAACTAAGGAGGATACCTCATACCACACCCTATAAGGTTTCATGGTTGAATAAGGGTCAACAAATAGTGGTGGATGAACAAAATTTAATGGAGTTTGAGATTGGAGAGTATAAGGAAAGGTACTATGTGACATACTACCTATGGATGCATGCCATCTACTTCTAGGATGTCCATGGAAGTATGATTTCAAATAAATACATGATGGGGAAAAGAATAGTTATCTGATCACCAAGCTAGGTAAGAATTTTCAGATGGATCCTTTACCAGAGCCTAATGAGGAGAAGCATGTGGGTACAAGTGTGATTTTATTGAGTGGGAAGGAGTTTCTAAAGGCCATGAAGAAGGAGAAAGGAGTCGGTTGTGCAGTAGTGGTAAGACCAAAGGAAGAGACTAAGGAGAAATTCAATTTACCACCAGAGATACAAGCATTGTTGGAAAGATACCATGACATAGTAGATAATGGGTTTCCAAGTACATTACCACCTATGAGAGATGTGAGTCATCAGATTGACCTCATTCCTAGAGAAAATTTACCAAATAAAGAAGCCTATAAGATGACACCAAGTCAAAATGCAGAGATAGTCAAACAGATACAAGATTTGTTAGATAAGGGGTTGATAAGGAAGAGCTTAAGCCCATGTGCGGTACCTATAGTACATTCACCTAAGAAGGATGGAAAATGGAGGATGTGTATAGACTCAAGGGCTATAAACAAGATCACAATCAGATATAGGTTTCGAATGCCTTAGATAGAAGATTTGATGGACAATATGGGAGGTTCTTGCTACTTTTCTAAGGTGGATTTGAAGTCAGGATATCATCAGATAAGAGTGAGGCCTGGTGATGAGTGGAAGACAGCCTCCAAGACATATAAAGGTCTGTATGAGTGGCTAGTAGTGCCCTTTGGCCTAAGTAATGCACCTAGCACATTCATGAGGCTCATGAATGAAGTGCTAGCAGAGTTCATTGGTAAGTTTGTAATAGTTTACCTTGATGATATTTTGATCTTTAGCAGGTCCAAGGAGGAGCACATGAAGAATTTGGAGATGTTCTTGAGGAAGCTACATAAAGAGAAGTTGATCATAAATCAAGAAAAGTGTGAATTTCTAAAAACTGAACTAGTTTACCTTGATTCTATGGTTGCTAATGGATGCAGGAAGATGGAGCTTGAAAAGGTTAAGTCAATATTAGAATGGCCTACACCTAGGTCCATAGGGGATGTTAGGAGTTTCCATGGGTTGGCCTCCTACTATAGGAAATTTGTGAGAAATTTCAATCATGTGTGTGCCCCTATTCTTAACAGCATAAAAGGTGGAATCAAATGCAAGTTTGAGTTGACTATGGTAGAAAACCAAGGGTTTGAAATGTTGAAGAAGAGGATTGTAGAACTACCTACTCTTAGGTTCCCTAATTTCAATCAACTATTTGTGGTAGAATTTGATGCTAGCAAGATAGCTATTGGAGAAGTGCTAAGCCAAGAAGGACATCATGTGGCTTTATTCTCTAAAAAGTTGAATGAGGCTAAAAAAAAGTACCCCACCTATGATTTGGAGTTATATGCTATGGTACAAGCCCTTAAGAAGTGGAAACACTACTTATTACCTGGGGAGTTTTTGGTCTACACTGATAACCATGGTCTAAGTTTCTTGAATGGATAAGAAAAATTGAATCAAAGGCACTTGAAGTGGGTAGAATCATTGCAGGCTTATACATTTGTCATAAAGCACAAGAAGGGGGTTAGAAAAAAGGTTACAGATGCTCTTAGTAGAAGAGTATGCACAATACAGGAGATACAATTGTAAAGTGTAGGGATGGATGATTTGAAGGACCTCTACAAGGAGGATAAGGATTTCAGAGAAGCCTATGAAGCATGTGTGAAGTCTCAGCAGGGTTTCAAGGTGGATTTAAGTGAGTTTGGGTTGCAAGAAGGAATATTGTTTAAAGGTCACCTTATGTGTATTCCTTAATGCTCAATGAGGGAAAAAATTATGAAGAAGAAACACCAAGGTAGCTTGGGGGGCCACTTTGGAGTGGATAAGACTTTGGAGCAAGTGAATAGGCACTACTACGAGCCTAAGTTATAATCAGATGTGAGGATATTTGTAGAACAATATTAGATTGGTCAGAGGGAAAAAGCTCAAAGAAACAACAGTGGGTTGTACCAACCCTATCCATACCCCAAAGGCCTTGGGAGTGTCTTAGTATGGACTTTGTTTTGGGGTTACCAAAGACACCTAGGGGTCATGATAGTGTGTTTGTAGTGGTGGACCATTTTAGAAAAATGGTACACTTCATTCCATGCAAGAAAACAAATGATGCTTCTCAAATTGTAGGTATATTATTTAGGGACATTGTGAGAATCTATGGCTTGCCCCTAAATATTGTAAGTGATAGAGATAGTAAGTTTGTGGGTCACTTTTGGAGGACCCTATGGAAGATGCTTGGCACAAACTTATCTTTCTCTTTAGCCTACCATCCAAAGTCAGATGGGAAAATGAAGGTAGTCAACAGGTGACTTGGGAACTTGCTAAGGTGTTTGACTAAACAACATGGACAGTCATGGGATCACATCATAGGGCAAGCAGCGTTTACCTATAATGACTCCATTAATAGGAGTACAGGTAAGAGCCCCTTTGAGATAGTATATAGGGTTAATCCTAGAGGGCTTTTGGAACAGAGGGATCTCAGTTTGAAGGACAAGAGGATTTCACAAGGAGAGTCATTTGCAAAACATATGAAAGAGATTCATGATCAAGTCAATAAGAATTTACAAAAGCAAGTGGAGAAGTACAAATACAAAGCTGATCAAACCAGGAGAGATTTGCAGTTCAAGGTTGGGGATCTAGTACTTTCCTACCTTAGGAAGGAGAGGCTACCCAAAGGCTAGCCAACTAATATACTCATGAAGAAGATAGGGCCACTGAAGATTTTGCATAAGTATGGAAAGAATGCCTATTAAGTGGAGTTGCCTCATGATTTGGGAATTTCACCCATTTTCAATGTTTGTGACTTGTACCCCTATAAGGGACCATCTTTAGACATAGTCTAGTCTACACTTGCAGATTGGGAGGATGATGATTGGGTGAAAGACTTGCCTACTTGAATACCACTGAAATTGGAAAGTGTATTGGATTCTAAAGTGATAAAGAAGACAAGGAAGGGTAACTATAAGGAATACCTCATCAAGTGGCAGTGGATACCTGAAGTTGAGGCCATTTGGATGACACAGCTAGACATTCTGAAACATGGGGTCACCATTGAAGACCTCCTAACTCAAGGGACTTGAGTTATTTTGTTTAGGGGAGTATGGTGCAGGGCACCTCCCTATTTGATGTTTTGGTGTGATTTAGGGTTGTCTTAGGTGTTTGTGTGTGTATTGGAATAATTTCCAAGGGGTTGGATGCAATGACAAGTTAACTTCATGTTTGTAAGAGCCTTAGTGCTCATTAGGTGATTTAGGGTCACTTTGGGCTAATTTCGGAAAAATTGATAATTTAGTGCAATGTGGGTTTGAGGGGTGTTTTAGGACCCTAAATATATTATCTAGGGTCATCAAATTGAAACTCACCTATCCATTTGACAAGGAAAGTCAAAATGCACAAAATGCAAAAAGTTGCTTGCAACTTTTGCAAGAAATTGAAAAAATGTAGTTAGATTGGTTGTAAATACCCCATCCTTGGTATCTGAGCATGGATTTGTTGTTTTAGAATGGTTAATGATATTCTGGATTGCAATAATTATTTCTAAGACCTCTGTATGGATGACTGTATCTGCATTCTTGTAATTTGCACTATTTCTCTACTCATGTATGACTATGTACATATTGGGAGAGGAGATCAGGCTCCATGGGAGTGTAGTGGATTCATTTAGCTTTTATATGAAATAGTTATTTTTTTTTCAAGTTCTTGCATTGTAAAGTTATAGAATTTTGTAGGTCACTGGTCTGTTAGAGACAATACAGTGCTACCTAGTTAGAAATGGCTCTACCCTAGAATCCCACCGATGGAATTGGCTAACACCATGGGGGAAGTAGGCTTAGAGTCTATAGATAGGTTTTTTGTTTCCTTTCTTGTAGCTGCAGTGGATCTCCTAGGCCATGTAGAAATCCCTATGGTTGACTGGTGAATCCAAGTGAGCTAGGACAGGGAGAAGAAGGAACTTGATCGAGCACTCATAACCTATTGGGAAAGACTTAGTGGCATTTTTAGATGCCCTAGATAGTTTCCTAAAAGGATTAAAAGGTGAAAAAAGGTGAATCAGAGGTTGGAGATCATTTTATCAAATTTTTATGCTGACTAGTATAGAGGCCTAATTAATAGTCTAAAATGTAGGGCCTGCAAGAAACTAGGGTAATGAGTGCTTTCAGAAGTCAGGGTTTTGGATTCTGACAGGGTTGGTTGATGCCTTGAATATTTTCAAGGTCTTGTGTGGGGTAATTTTGGAATTTTTGGAGTGATAGTCCTAAAACTATGGAAATATACCTACTAGGAATTAGGAAATTATGCCTCCTAGTGAAATATTGACCAATTGGATTGGTAAAGAGTCTTTAAGTATTGGGAAGAGTTCAAAATGACCTAGGATGGGTCAAGAAGGTTGATAGGAGTCTTGGTGGATGAGTGGATAGATCTTTAGCAGAGGTTTGGCATTTTGGGAGGATTTATAGTGGAGAAAATAGGCATTTGGTGAACTAGTTGGACTAGTTAAGCCTATAAACTTTGGAGTCTTCTAAAGAGCAACTATACCTTGGAGGAGAAGTTGGTAGTGAGGGTCTTGGAGATCCTAATTGAGGGAATATTCAACAAAGAATAACCATTGGATGGTTGGGTTAGACCAAGGAGCATCTTTGAGTGAGGAAGAACTCTAGAGTACCAAACCCTCTGCATCAAGATCCTACTTCTTCAACTTGTGAAACACCAATAATGTAAAACACAAACTCACCATAGCTCTTCAAAAGACTCTTTCTAGCATTTCTTTCTCCATCTTTCCAAGATGCTCCAACTGATCCAAATTGATCAATTCTCAATCCACAGAGAGGGATAGGGCCTTGAAGTTGTTGTTAGGATCCTTTCCACCACCTGAAACCACACTTTTCTTTGAAACCCTAATCAAGTTCCAATAATCACATCAATTGCTTCCCAAATAGGGCTACAAGCAATTATGCTTAATTAGGCACCTTTTCTGCATAACTCACAAAAAATATTAGCAAGTGTCCAAAAAATTTTACGATCTAGATACCCTTTATCAAGACACTAGAGATTTTCTAGGTCTAGGGTCCCCAAGATGTCTGTACAACTTTTCCTATAATCAACGCTAAAAATTAGGGTTTTGAGGCTTTCAAAACCATTCTAATAGAAACTTCATTCTTGACATTGATCTTCATTGATCAAACCTTCCCATGTACCTTGGGTCTTCACAACACCTTACCCTACCCCATTCCAAGCTTTGATTGAAGTAATGATTTCTTTTAATCCACCAAATAAGCTCTGCAACTACTTATGACCCCTAGCCATGCATCACTGGCTCGCCTAGGGCATCATCCTAAAAATGGCTTCCATGCTTTCCTGTGCCCCTCCTTCACTATACATATTGTACATGGAGTCACCTTCCATAATCCAAAAGCCCATGCAAATGCCATGGTGGAAGATGGAGTTATGACTCCATTTGCAGATAGTGCCCAATTCAAACCAATGGCTTGACAAAAACTAAAAGATTTTGCAAAAGTAATCAAAACTATTCAATATAACAAACTACCAGCACAAAAACTCTTGAAACAACCTACATTAATAGCATCAATGCTTATAGAAGTAGATTCAATCCATTAAACTATTAGATGCTCACAAAAAACTCAAACTATAACTAATATTCAATTCTCAAGTCCGTACACAATTTGACATCAACTTTCCAACCCTAAAACAATCTTGAGGATGGTCTTATATAGTTGACCAAGTCACTAAAAATCCAATTTCAAATAGTTAAGGAACTAAATCCTTTGAAGTTTCATTCTTGTCATAAATGTTGTCAATGACAACATTGACAACTTTTGCAACTTTTTGGATATGCTATCCAAACTTGGCCTAACCTTGTCCAAACTTGTCCAAACCACTAATTAGGATGTAATAACATAAAATAGAACCTCTAGTCCCTTGGTTGAATAATTTGGCATCAAAACACCAAAAACACCCTATTGGACCTAAATGGACACAAAAGTCTCTAAGGACCTAACAAAACATCCTCTTAACTAGCACTATACACACTAGGACTCTTAGTCCCTTTATTCACTTAGTGGTCTAGATAGAACCACTACAATACAAAACATAGAAGAATCCCTAGGTTACATTGTATCATCTAGCCCACCTATGTGCTCCTACACTAGGAGAGGGGCTTGCCTTGGTAAAGCCCCAATTCAGGAATTAACCTTGAATCAAAATAAAGGAAATGCTATCATGCAGAGGAGACTAAATCTAACAATGAAAATGTATCATGCTATGTAGATGAAATTGTACTTATATGAGATCAATTATGTTAATAGAATAGCCTTGAATCAACACAAAAACCAAAAGGAAATTGTGTAAGACAAAACATCATGTAGTAGATGCTTGTAATTTGCCTTAATATTGGATTGAAGAAAAAGAAGAAGAAGAATTTAATGGATGAAGGTAGATCTCCTCCCTTGATGGCCAAATCCTTTTTTTCCTATGTATAAAGAAGCTAGAGCTATAGAATAAAATGCATGAATACTTGATGGATGATGAATGCCTTCAATGAATGTTTTCTTTCTTTCTTGAACTCCTTACATGTACAATAACTTGCTAAATATTGTTTTCATGAAGATGATAGATTTCATAATAGTAGGTGTGAAAATGATGAGGAGAAGTCTCCTTTTATAGTAATTTAGAGGTTCAAATTCACAAAGGATGACCTCGCTAGGTGGGAGAATGAAAATACCTTGCATCACGCCCAGAACCCACCAAAACTCAACCCCAAGGTATAGGTCAAAATTGGTTTTACCTATACCTATTATAGGTCTGTATAGTCCTAACATTTAGGACATATAGACCCTATTTTGGTGATTTTGAGATATAACTATCGGTTAATCCCATTTCTCCCTTTTTGCCTGCTCTTTTTTCACATCTCTCGATGGGTCTCCACCCTATCCTAAACAACTTTACCTAGGAATACAATCAAATTTTGAATGCACCCCCAAGGGTGAGGTCAAACTTCAACTTCACCCCCTACGAGATTTCTTTGATTGGGCCTAGAGCCTAATGTCTAGACCCTTGTTCCTATGCTTTTCCCTTTTTTTTTCTGTTTTAGCCTGCCCATATTTGAATCTCAAAATGAGTATAAAAGGATTCTCTATCCCCTTATTTTGTAATATATAATATATAGGAACATAAGAACATATCGTCAAGAAATTGTGCCAAGATTATGCAAGCATAATCATTCAAGCATTCAAGTGGTGAAGGTAAGGCATCTATCCAAGTTCTCCAAGTCTTCTTCATAGATCTATTCAAGCAAGTCAATCTCCTTCCTTTGAATCAATATTTCTCTCACATGATGGAAAAGTAGAGAGCTTCTCAAGTGGTGCAAGGAGATTAATTTCATTCTTCTTCAAGTAGAATAACTACATTCATGATCTAGAGATGATGATTATGGATCTCATACATTGGTTAGGACATCCTTGATCTTCCTAATTCTCCATTCCAAGTTCAAATTCCAACATCTTCATGAATTTTTTTGATTTCTACATTTGTTCGTGAGGGTTTTACACAAGGTGAATCAAACATTTAACTTAATTTCCTTTTCAAATTTCATTTACTTATCAATTTTAAGGTTAATTCCTAAATCGAGGCTTGACCAAGGCAAGCCCCTTTCCATGAACAATTTCCCTTTTTCTGTGTGCAGGAACATGTTTTCTAGATATGTGAAACTGTATTCGGGCATTTTTGGAGTTATCTTAGAGATCAGAATCAGAAAGTACACAATCAAAAATAGAGGGGCATAGTCAAATCTTGACTTATAGCTAAAAAGGTTGACGTGTTCCTTAGAGGTGTTGGTTGTATTTCTTGTTTTGGCAGTTTTCCTGGTTCCTTGTTCTGCTCTCTACATTCTGGTGTTTTCAATTCAGTTATCTCCCGTTCTTTTTGCCTTGCCTGTGTCAAGTTTTCAAGTTTTCAAGTCTAAACCTAACTCAATTTACAAAAACCCTGAAAACCCTGGGCTTCTCATGTTTTAAAAGATTAAATGATAAACCCTAGGTCATGGTGTTCTATTTCATTGTTACTTTTTCTATCCACTTAAGGCATGTGTTTTTTTTAAGTCACCTCGTCACGTTACTTCAAATTAATATTCTAAATGTCTTCCCGACTTGGCATTTTCCTTTTGTCGCGTGGTCTCATTCAGGTTCAGCATATTCCTTTAGTGTTACGAGACTCAGCAATTTCTTCATGTCGGGTAGTCATGGAATAACTATGTCATAAAGCTTTATGTAGAAGGGAACCACTGCTTAGTCGGGTGATCAAAGGAAAATCTTAACAGTTATCAAAATGTCTTCAAACTTCATGATTACTTCATGTCGTTTTATCGCCAGATGAACCCAAAGTTAGAGGTTAAGCCATGCCTTTAGTCGCAAGGTCTCAAGATTGAACAGCAATTAAGAGATTGTGAACGAGACTTCGCGACTGACCATTTGAGGTTTGCAATAAAGTATAGTCGGGATGTCGCCAGAACAAGATAATGTTTCAGTTTTCCATTATGCAGTAAGTGACCAAATGGCTGTATGACATGTGTCACAAGGTAGATGGACGTCAAAGGATTATCGCATGGTCACCAGAAGGAGAAAATGGACTCAGCGACAACGAGACTAAGTGCTTTCCCTTCAGTCGCGGTGTCTGAGAAGGATTTAAGGGTATACATGAGCATATAGCGATTAAGAAATGACCGTAGGATAAAGATATTAGAGGATCTAATGGTGGTCACAAAGTCTAAGAAGAAAGGTGCCCTAAGGAAAAAGTCCTCCTGACTTGGTGATTAAGGTATGTCGCGCAGTCATCAGAAAGGGAAAAGGGGTGCATATAACTTGTTATGGTAAAATTAAATGCTCAGGACTTATATCCCATGATTGGGAAACTAAGCATTATCGCATAATCTTGAGATAAAATTAAACACTCAGTGACAAGGAGATAACCATAAAGATTAAAGGCAACGGTTAGTCGCAAAGTCTCAGAAAGAATGATGAGTTAATGTTAACTGTGCGTGACTATGATTTTAGTTGTGTCACGTGATTGCCAGATCGTGAATTAGGTCAGCCAAAGGTAGGAAAACACATTATTTCCATGTCTCGAGATGAAACCATGGGTTAGTGATTGAGGCTCGTGACAAAGAGACTTAATGCAGTCGCGCAGTCGCCTGATCCCAAAATCTTAAAAATGGCAGTAGTTTTGTGGTATGACAGTATGAACCGCTCGGCAACCAATCACAGGCTTGCATTTTGATTACTATGCAAAAAGAGTAGTTGAGATGTAAGATAGTTAACGAATTACAATGTAACATGTTAGCCCTTTTGAATATAGATGGATTTCTCCAAGGATTCACTTTCAAAATTTTTACTTCCTATCAAGCTCAAGAACTACGACTAGGTTTTTATTCAAGTTCACAGCATGTTGAATTAATGATAGAACTGATGTTTCCAAATTATGAGTTGTGTACTCTGAATGATGGCTATAAGGAGTTGATGGTGCATTCATTTGCATTCACCGTGTTTTCAATTTTCAGAGCCCAAGTTGTTAAGTTTTTAGAAAAGGAGAGTATTGCTCAGTTTGCAGTGTTTCCAAAATTGATCAAAGAATTTTAAAATTTGTGCACGGGACGGTCAGCTGATCTCTGAGATAGATTTGTTTCAATATCAGTAAGGAAAAATAGATTCAAGGTGTTGCAATTATGAGTGGGGCTATGAGTGTCGCTTCAAGAAGTGGAGGCAGTGAAGTTGAGATACCACTCAAAGCTTGTGTTGATGAAAGATTGCTTCATCAGCAAAAATTCCTAGATGATGATAGATTTGTCAAAAAAGAGGAGTTTAAAGACTTCCTAAGATGACATAAAATAGAACAGCTCAAATCTTAGTTGAATATGGATGGGAAAGAGACAATAATAGAGGAATCCCTAGTGGCTTTACAAAATTATGATCCTGAAAATGAGGATATTTCTCCCGAGGATGCCAGGAAGATGGTGCTGGGAAGTAGAATATTGTTGGCTGAGGGATGGGATTTGGCACCGGCCTTCATCATAGACCAAATCAGAAAGCATCCAGATCTTAAAATGGCTAGTGAGGTCCAAGTAGGAGATATGATAAAAGGATTTGGGTATAGCCCAAAATCTTAGGCTTTTGAAATGTGGAGCCTAAGCCGAAAAGACCAAAAGCCCCAGTTAGTAAATATTCAAGAAAATATGGTGGGGAATCAAATGGTGTGGTTTGTACAAAATACAGGGGACTTAGAAATATCCCAAATTATGACACATTGGGCTCAACTGAATGAAGACAAGACCAAACAATTGTCTGAGAGGTATAGTACTTTGTTGGAAGAAACAAGTGCACTGTCTAAAGATAGGGATATGTGCTACATACAACTGTACCAGAGGGATCAGATGGTAAAGAAATTAATGGAGGAGTTGGAGACAAATCCTGAGATAGTATATGTACCTGCACAACCACCACCAATTCAAATTGAAGATAAGCCTAAGTCAGAAGAGGCTGTAGAACAAAAGGTAGATGAAGAAAAGGGAAATGCAATTGCTTTAAAGGCACTAAAAGGTATACTACAACATAGGATTGAGATTCTAAAAGATAAAATTGATGTTGTAGTCAATACATATAATAAGTTTCCAGCCTTGCATATGGAGGTAATGGGGTACCTTGCTATTCTAAACCCTTAATTTACAAACTGGTCTGCTAGGGCAAATTTATTTGAGAAGTTGTTATCTTTAGAAGCCATAAGAGCAAATTTTCCTGAAATAGTAACTGAAGTGGGAGATGAAATCAAAAGAGTCAATATTTCTCTCTCATTCTTCAAAGGAAAATTAAACTAGATAGAGGTTAAATTGAGCATCTTTTCAAATGATTTTAATAAGTTTATTCCTTCCTTAAGGGGAGATGATGACCAAGTAAAGGCTGTAGATGCTTGGAAGAGTGAGTTTGACACCAAGATGCCTAGTGAAGATGCATTTCTTTTAGGAGCAAATGTTGATATAGAGGAATTCAATAAAATATTGGATGAAGCCTTCAAAGCAGAGACTGACATCAAAAAGTTCCTACTTGATGTCAAAAATATCACTGATGCTAGATGGGACAGACAAAAGGTGCAAGTACAGAGTACTCAGGACTTCAAGTGACCATCAGAGGATGAAGTGAAGGCTTGGGAGGTGATGACTACACCCAAGAAAAAGAAGCCTATAGTAGAAGAAGAAATCTTGGATGACGAGTAAGGTGAACACTTGGCATTGCACTGTTCAAGACAAGAGGGACAGTTATTAGAAAAGGAGAATGTAGGTGAGTATGCAAGCATAGCTATCCGGACTCAACATAAATACTACCAGCTACCACCTACAAATCTGATTGCAGTCGCCAGATCGGGAGAAGAGAAAAATATCTATTTCTATCTTTTAGCTCGGTCGCTCCATCGCTTCTTCTTTCTTGTAACTTTAGGGTTAGGTTTTTTATGACCATCTGAAGATTTTTGCATCCTTAAGGGATTCCAAGATGGTCAAAAACCTATATATATAGCAAAAAAGAGTTGTAATTAGGGGGGGTCATTTTTGTTAGAATTTTTTGGAGAAGAGAAAATATATTGTAGAATTCAAATATTCTGAATTTTTGTCTATCTTTTGAAGTTGCAAGATCTTTCATGTATGGAAGCTGGATCATATAAATAAAATACGGTGCAATTTTACTCTCTTCAATTGTTGTCTCTTTATTCTCTGTGTATGCTCTTTTAT
>MU224741.1:237219-256720 GCA_018584345.1 Thuja plicata
GTAAAAGGAAGAAGGATGAAAATCCTTGTATCACTGGTTCTTGTTATGCTTACAACCATGGTTTGTATGGTTATATCTTGCATCTGGTTATGCTTGGTCATTTGCAAGGTGATTTATCAGTTGGTTTAACAAAGATACATAGCAAATCAGTGTCCACATTAATACATACTGTGTAACATCAATCATAAGAGGTAAAACCTGCCTGAGTATATGTGGAGCTCAAAAATGAAGAAGGATCTTATCCAGTCCTTAGCAATTAGGCTTTTCTTGTTCCTGAATCAGTATTAGAAAGCATGGTGTTCAAGTAGTTATTTCAAGCACTGTGGTTCAGACAAGAAAAATCCCTAACAAGAGGCTCATATTTTCATAGTTGAAAGTTACAGGTGCTAGGGTCCCATATCAAGAATGGTTTCACTCTACGACATCTCTATGACTCAAAATTGTAGTTTGAAGGCATATAACCTCCTAATTCATTTCAAGGTGCACAAATTACTTCCCCAATCTTGCATTTAATTTTAGATCTATCATTGCATCAGTCATCCTTAGTTACTTTTCAGATATGTACTTGTTCATTAATCAATTAGTCAAATCCATTAATTCCTTAATAGCATAAATAGGTCTTATCCTCTTCTCTTTGCATTTAGGCTTTGCATTTGCACCATTTATCTTGGGTTGTGCTAATAAATATTGGGTACAAATAGGTTAGGTTTGTCTGTTTGTCAAATTTATAGGCCCCCTACCCTACCAACAACACAAAAAAATGAAGTTGGTGAGTAATGTCTACCTTAGCATTGCTCACCATTTTCCACTATACATTTTTAGTGAATCCAATGCATGATACCTTCTTTTTATATTGTAGTTAGATCTTCTTTGCATATCTTTTGTGTTCATCTACTATACATTTTGGTGAACCTGACGCATGATACCTTCTTTTGATGTAATTATTGGATGTCTCTTTTGTGTGAATTATTTATGCATTTGGATATATTGTTAATAAATAAAACACATTAATTCTTTTAATATTAAAATTGGGTTAGATCTACATTACTATTGTGTTTTACATTACATTAGATCTCCTAGTTTTAATCACACATCCTTTTCATTTCCCTCCTTTCATTAATTTCTTTCATGAGCATTGTTACTTTGAGTCCTTCATATAGTATTCTAGTTAGGAGAAGCTGTAGACATATGAGTTCCTTTAATCCCAAGATTTCTTTCTTTTCGAATCTTGGTGACACCAACATGCATAAGCATGAACTTTCCCCATCTCTTGATAAAAATTCTTCCCACTCTTCTCATGATGAAGAGGAAGCCTTAAGAGTTTCTCATGAGAAAATCGTAAAGTTCTCCATAGACATTAACAAATTTGAACATTGATTAAGTCAAGAACATTCTAATCCTAAAGCTTTAGCCTTGATTGGTGGTTTAAATAAATGCATCCAAAATGATGAACACGCTAGTGATTTCCTTCATTCCTTATCTCAAATTGTTCATAACAATGTTAAGCCCATTCAAGAAGCTGCTCAAGAGATATGATACACTCAACCTCCTCCTAGTGTTGAAATTTCCAATCCTATTCCCATTTCAATTCCCTCCATTTATACTTATGGTCCACCTATCATCACAAATTACTTTCAACATTCCAATCCTATTGATGTGAGCCTTCCTAATCCTAATGCTCTTTTTTTCCTTCAAGTATGCCAATTGTTTCAGTGCCTACAACCATGCCCACTTGTCATAGTGTTCCCATTTTATATCCCACCATCCCTGCTATGTCCAACAATATGCCAAATATTTCTAACACATTTCTTCCTACAATTCATTCTAATGATCCAATCATCAATAATCTAGCTCAAACTGTATCTTCTTTGAAATAACAACTTGCTTCTTTAACCCAATCCAAATTTAACATTCCTACATGTGACATTGTTAGTCCTTTATCTTTAGATATCATCTGTGTTGTGATCCCACACTACATGGAGATTCCTTATCTTGAGACTTATAATGGCAAGGGTGATCTTTTGACTGATGTCAAAATATTCCAAACTTTGTGTAGTGATTTTTCTCACAATAAAAGGTTTATGAAAAAAAATTTCACTGGGACCTTTCGAGATAAGGCCTTAGAATGGTTTTTTTCATACCCCCTTATTCCATTGATTCTTTTCACAAGATTTCTAATGATTTTATCCAACAATTTAAAAATAACATTGGTCCTCAAATCTCCTTAATTGATTTAATGCATTGTAAACAAGGTGTTAAATAAAAAGTGACTGATTTGATTGGTAGATTTAAGCATTTTCATGCTTAGATTTCTTATCCTGTGCCTAATTATGATGTTCAATGCATTTTTATTTCTAATTTACAAAAATACATTAGAGATGAGATTCTACTTTCTGAATTATCTTCCTTTAATCAACTTTGTGTAGTGCTTCATAATTATCAAATTCAAGTGAGTAAATTTATGAGTGACACTAGAATAGGTCCTATTGATAAGAGTAATGTCACCTCCAACAATTTCAACAAATTTTAGAAACAAAAGAACTTCACAATAATCAACACATCAAAACAATGTTGACAAACAAATGGCAGTAGCATCCAAAGGTGTGGCTAGTTTGTCATCTTATTTTAAACCATGTCATAATCTTCGACAACATTCTAAATATTTACATACTGTAATGGTCAAAGAATACCATAGGAGGGTTGGAAAAGACCGAATGGGGGCCAATCTCAAACCCTAACTCTTCTTTGTGTGTGATTTCATCTCCCCAATCACTACTTTGTGGGATGAAGGTCAAACCATAGGTGGGGTTCACTATTGTAGGTTGTTAATATGGGGTCTACATTGTAGGGTGCCTGTGGTGTCAAAGGATGAGGCAAAATGAGTGGTCTGACCTGCACAATCCAATGCAGGGGGATAGCTTTGATGAGTCATGCATAGGGTTCATTAACACCCCAAAATCATTTCACCAACCCATAGATGATGTGCACAAAGGGAACTTCATGCACCATGGTTTTAATAAAAATATCGCATGTCACCTATGAATAGATCAGACCGTGATCACAAAACCTACTATCAGGTTCAAAAACCTCCAACTGCAATTACTACCATCAACACAGATCCAAGATCCTAAATTCTATATAAAATAGGCTTCCAAATTATCTCAGATAAGCTCTAATACCATGTAAAATCTAGGATCAATGAGAGATAATATTAAGCACAAAATGAGAGAAATACGACCACAGATTCATTAAAAAAGTCATATATATGCATGCATAGAGTGGAACCAAGTCCAACCATTAAAGGAGGGAAGAACTAGAGTGGTGGATAAACCACCCAAGAGATTAGGATGACATATCGACATAAAATTTACACATCTCTAGTAGAATCCTAAATGTGGAGAATAAAACATAATAAAAATAGGAAATGGACATAATCAACATAAAAAAATAACAATAGAATTGAAACTCAATACACAAATATATATCTAGAAATAAGATACAAAAATGAGCTTATCATTAAAATGAGAGCCTAAACATACTGAACTAGTGTGTTAGGCCTCCTAGTCCAAAAGGTTCTTTCATTAGCTAAAACTTCAAATTCCCAATAAAGATTCTCTATAGATAACTCCCTCTGAAATATAGCCAAAAAGTGTGGACAAGTGTGCTAATTGTCATAGTCTAGCAATTTTCTCTTGTTCAAAATCTAGAACCATGTGCCTTAGTAGACTCTTTGCAAATATACAAATTTCTACTGTTGGGGATATAACCTACATAAAAAAGAGGAAAAAATGGTTGTGTCACATAGGGCCTAACCTAAGTCAAATCTTTGGTAGGAATTAATATTTGCTAAGGGAATGGTTAATTAGAAAGAGGTTGCCTTGGTAGGGAAGAGACTATTTAAATAAAATGAAATACTAAATTGCAATGATTATATCTTTAGATTGGTGATGCAATTGTCTTTAGCTAATTCCTCTAAGTGTTGATTCAATAACATGATAAATAATAAGAAAATTAATCATGAAAACATAGTTGGAGATAAATTGTTGTAGCTTGATGGTCCTTGAACTTAGATCTTCTCTTGAATAAATAAATACTTGATGTATGCTTAAATGAAATTGAATTAGAAATTATTCATTTATATAGGGTTCTCAAGGTATTTTCATATTAGGCTAACTTCTATTGACCATATCAAAATATCAGGATTGGATAAAAAATGGTAGGAGCTAGCACTATAACTGTTGACCATGATGTTAGCATGATACATTGACAGGGACAGTGAGAACATGGGTCTTATTTTTAAAGAGTGGAATCATCCACTTTCAAGGTTTTGGGAGGTC
Organism: Thuja plicata; assembly: GCA_018584345.1. NCBI lineage: Eukaryota > Viridiplantae > Streptophyta > Pinopsida > Cupressales > Cupressaceae > Thuja > Thuja plicata. The sequence goes on from MU224741.1 coordinate 241,557, forward strand.
AAGTCACAACCACATTGGATAGGTCGATGAAAGATAATGTGAAGGCTCACAAGGTGGGCCTTTGTTGGTTCTAAAGTGACTACTGGACCTAGAGATTTGGACTTTCATTTCATTGTTCAAATCTAATCTTTTATTATTTATAGAGATCAAATGAAAACTAAAAGATCTAAAAAATAACAACCATTTTAAAACTAATCTAACTCTAATCTAGGTCTGGTTTTAAAAAAATGCAAAATATTTTAGGAATTTAGGAGATTAAAATTAAATCAAAATAAATTACTATCGATAATGATTTATCAAACACGTGTTTCATGTTATTGACAATTAAAATGAATCAAAAACCATGAAATCATAAATTTGGATTCCCATGATTTATAAAACACAATGCAATATTCTATGGTAATTTAGAACACATCAGATTTCTAAGCATTTATTAGAACTCAAAAATCCATACCCATGCAGACATGCAATACAAATTCTTCCATAATGCACAAATAAAAATAATTCAACCATGTTTTCTAACACAACACATAAGTATTTGATAATCAACAGCAATTAAATCAAATGATTGAGTAAAGTTAAGGAATACAACATACAACTCTTTGAATCTAGATTTTATTTCAATTCCACAATGTCATTTGTATGCACACACTCAGATTAAAAAACTAATTGTTATTTCATGTTCAATCAAATAATTCCCAACCCTTATTACAAATAAATTCAGGGTGTAAATATATTTTACAATTAAAATTTTCTAAATTGATAACTAGGGCATTATTTTTAGGCAAAATATATTCAAAACTACAACTAAACTACTTGAAAATACTTTTATTATATAAAATAATGATTAGATAACTCCTACATGACATTTACATTAGTTATGAGGCTTTATTTTTGTTAAACAATACCCTAGCATCTTAGGATTTCACTTTAGTTTGTGTAGTGAAACTGCAACTCGCCCAAAAACATGTTTTGGTGAAATTAGTGGACTTATACTTCTTGAAAATTGAAGTCCACCATTAGGAATACCCCTGAGAATATCTTAAAACATTATATCATTGATCTTGAGTTGGATTTGACTCTTGAAAATATAAAAAAATCAGCACAAAATGTGATTGTACTTCTGAGTGCATTTTAACTTGTTGGTTGCTTGGAAAATATTTGAACCACCTACAAAAATTGATCAAAGCTACTTCCATTTGTTTTCAAAATCCACCAAAATCTATAGTAAAATTTTTTTTAAGGAATTAATAATTTCATTTATTTCAATGATGTTTGGGGTCTTCGTATATTTTAGCGCCACTAGCTAACTTTTCCTCAAAAAATTTAACTACTTATTTGTATCTTCAAATTGAGACATATCCTTCCTCATTTTTGCTAGTTCATGATTGAATCCCATAATTGAATTGATTGAATATTTATTACATTCTCCATGTATAATGTCTTTGAATTCTTGTATAGTTTCATCAATGCCTGATCTTATGATTACAAAAATGTGCAAGAAAGTTCCTTAACAAAATCTTTTTCATGTTGCATTAGAACATTCATAGTATTGAGAAGATTTTTAAAGAATTATATTATTCATCTTCCTATCTCTTTTATAATCATCCTTATCACCCTTAATCATTCAAAAAGCATATTTATATCCTTGATCTCAAAATAGATGCCTTTAGAATCTTCTTTGGGATTGTACCTTTTATGGTCTTCAAAACTGAAAGCTAATCCTACCACATCAGGATGGTTTCCTCTATATAGATGCCATCTTCCCAAGTTATCATATCTTTCAAATATTAAATTTTATTTTCCATTAATTTTTTTAAAAATCAAACTATACATATGACTTATTCAGTTTCCTCTATTATCTCTTTCCTACACTCTATACATGCTCACACAAAAGACTTCACCTTGGAAATTTTTCCTCTAGCCTCAACTGCTTCATGAGAATTTTAATATGGGTCTAAGCCATTAATAGGAACCACTATTTGATGGATGAAACCATTTAACTCTTTGACCTATGTCTATAGGTTCTCCCATATGTCATCATCCTTCTGCATCCTCTTGATAATGGTCATAATAACCTGGTATAGTAATTTCTTCTCTCCTTCTCAAGTTGGAATGACCAAGTTTATTTTGTGAATTTGATAATCATCCAATCTATTATATCTTCTTCCATAGTCTCCACTAGGTGGACTATTACTTGATCCTTCTAGTTTCCCCTTATATAATATTATACTTGGGAAATATTTTAGGTTTTCCTCGTAGGCTCTTATTCCCCAAACATTTTACTCAAAATTGAGAAGTATTGGACGTTTTTGCTATATGGTTGTTTCCTTTTATCTACAATCTAGGAGTGGTACCCAATGCAGGTGGCATGTATGTTTCTAGACTATAAATTTCCTCCTGGCCTTGGTCTATCTCCTCTTCATATCTAGGTGGTTATGTGTGTTGGCTTGGAGAATAAGCTCCATGGCTTGAGGTAGATGAAGTGTCCTATTTTTCTTCCTCCCTTTGAGGAGAATCATCTTTCCTTTTCTCTGAACTCCTTTCTTCTCCATTGTCTCCTCCTGTTGAATTTTTACTCATGTGGAAGTAGCCTTCTTTTCTTTTCCAAAGGTGGTTCTTAAAGAATGACTTAATCAGAAGATACTAGAATATCCACTTCAATTTTATTCATTTTTGTCTCATCTCCAATTACCACGTCTTTAAGCATTTCTTCTACATCACCTTCCTCTTGAGTATTGTCTTTGGGGATCTTAACACCTGAAATATCTAGGAATTTTGTTTGAAAAAATTCATCATCTTACAAAGGATCATCTTTCTCCTTTTCTATCACTTCCTCTCCTTATTCCTTGGATTCAACATCCATATATTATTCTATTTTGTTTAATTTGAGGATGTTTTGAGAGGTATCTTGCAATATGGTTTCTTATTGAGTAGAATTTGGAGGATGTTTTGAGAGGTTTTCCTCTAATGTTGGCTCTTCTTGAATTGTAGCTTGTGAAGGTGAGGACCTTGAGGTGATCCTCCTTTTTAGGGAATATTCTTCCTCCTCTTCTTCCTCTTTTGGTACCTCTACCACTTGAGGAAAAAGAGGCCCTTTATTTAGCCTTTATAAACCCTAGTGGGTTCCTTGGGAGGCCTATTCTTCTTCAATTTGATATTTATTGGTGGAATATTATTTTGAAAAATAGAAGAAGAGACATATATTGTAGTAGATGCAGGATTAATATTCCTTATAGGAGCGGGGACAATAGTAGTAGACTTCATAGTTGGAAGGTTTTTAACTCTCCCAATGTGTATGAAGAGAAACACACAAATTCTAAATGAACAAAGAAATCTCCCCTCCTTATCCTATGATGAAGGTAAAGTCAAGAAGCATGTTAGAAGGAGGTTTCACAGTAGCAGAGTAGTGTAGGAGCACCTAGGGGTTAGGATTGAGTAACCCAAAATTTTGGTTTGAGGAGGACATATGTTGAGTCATGCACATCAATAATAGTGTGTTATTATGTTGTTGAGATGTTTTTGTAGCTATGAGTTTTGTTATGGTCAATTTGTTTCGAAAGACCCTATGTATGTTTGGGAAGCCAAAATATGGAAAAGTGTAGGAATGACACCTATAGTTCTTAGAAGGACCTATTTTGAGTCTAATTAGGTCTAGGATGAGGTTATAAGCCTTGTAGAATCCTTTAATTGGGTTAGTGCAATGAAATGGTCAAAAATGTAAAATTATAAAATGTTGCTTGAGCAACTTTTACAATATTTAATTGTTGCTTGACAACATTTCCACAAGAATTTAAAATTAAGTTCCCTAATGGAAGTTATGGGTTGGCATAATGATTTTTTATGAACCCAGGTGACATATATAAGGGATTCCCAAGAAATGTAAGAGGGTTGGACAAGTTCTGGTTTATTTTCCCAAGAAGGAGTTGGTGACAGTTTACTGTATTATGCGCAATTTTGCAAGATTCAGTGAGAAATAATTGAACATGGATTGAATCACTTGTTTTTCTATGTAGAGTATTTTAATTTCCTTTTTTCCTTACTTTTAAAGTATTTCTTTCAAGTTCTTGTATAGTTTTGTGTGCTTGAATAAAATCAAATCCTTCCTGGACTGTTCACTGCCAATGTAAGGGTTGTACATGTGAATATGGATCTATGGTGAAGTTCCTCCATTGGATATTAATGGCCCATGGAGGATGGTAAGTAAAGCCTCTATATAATCTTTTCATTTTTTTATAGTTTCTATAAATTTTTTTCTATCTTTAAAAGCTTTCCCTAGGTGAGATTGGGTGTACCTGGCTAGGAGCAAGAAGGTGACACTCAAAGTTTTAATGCAGGATTGGATTGAACCAGAGGATTTCAATTTTGAAGGATTGTATTAGGAGTTTGAAGGAGCCCTAGAACTAGTACCAATATTTTATGAATCCATTACATTAACAAATTCCTTCAAACAATGCAACTAGCCCTCTTAATAAGGAGATTGACCTAGTTTGCAAAAGGTACTATATGGATACCTTGGTGACCCCAAACCCTAAAAATATTGAAATTTTTCCAAAAGGGTGTTGGGATCATTGATTAGTTTGTGATTTCCTTTGACAATTTTGGAATTTATTCAACTTTAGTGGCCTAAATAGGGCTAATAGGGCTACTAACCCTTAAAACCAATGATTCTTGAACTCGATGAAAAGAGTGACTAAACCATGGCAAAAGAAATTCATGATTGATTGAACTAGGATGAATTGGGCCCAATATAATCCTGCATTATGGATGACAAGTGCTTAGTGTGGATTGGTGTGAACTTACCCTAATACGTTCAAGGAAGAGTTTGTTTTACCTTTGGTAGAGAGGCCCTAGGGATTGGGAGAAGAAAGCAAGGAGTGTTCTCCTAGGTTGGGGTTGAGTAGTAAACCCTTGAAGGTATAGAAAGTAGCCAAAGAAGAGTCAAGATAACTCTAGGATATGACCATCCCTATCTATCATGCCCAAATTTAACATCAAAAAACACAATAATTGTTTTTTAAAAGAAAGATAATGTAGTGTTGAATTGCAGATGTGAGGTTCCCAAAGTTTTCTAAACTAGCTACTATGTTTACATCATTAATGAATTAGGTTATGTTAATAGGTAGGTTGAAAAAATAGCTATTAGGGTCAAGGGGAATAATGATGACATGTCAACATCCCTCAACCCATTCGTTAAGTAACTAGGTTTAATTTGTTAAATCACCTAATTCGGTTCTTTACTCCTAATCAGTTTGAGAAGAGAATTTAAATTAATGATATGATTATATTGGTACCCAACTTGTTAAAATTAAGTCTCCCTTAGGATGGGCATCTTAATAATCATATAATAAAAAATTATTAAATTTGATATCCCAATATAATTTAGATTAATTAATCTTTTAATAGAGTTTGATTATGTGAGAATTTACTTAATATAATTGATTGCATTTGACTAACGATGCATTACTGATAAATTTCTCATTCCAATATAGAGTACTAAAGTCCAACCTTTGTTGATTAAATCGACTGATTTAAAATACTAATATTTATTATTTCATTAAACCCATAACTAAATTTTTTCAACAATTTGCCTATATAATTACTATATCCCAATAGCAATAATATAGGATACATTATTTAATTTAAGTTTGATTGGACCCTTTTAAATTTAATTTAATGGAAATATAATATTTAATTTAAATTTAACAATAGGACAAAGAAAGGATGGCAAGCAAAGGGCTGAGCGGAGGGTAGATATGGCAGTCGTATGGCAGAAGACAACAGCTTCAATCACAGAGCCAGTTGTTTAACTAGTACTGTTATGATCAGGGAATGCATACCCGGGCTGAACAAGGTTTTGAGATTGGGCACAAGCTACAGAGGTAGAGTCAGAAGAATGCACATTTTGTCCATGATAAGGGTTTGTAGTGAATCAAGAATTTTGAAACTAACAAACCAAATAGTCATCATCAAATTTACTCTTCTGGGTTTCAGTTGGCTCCCTTTGTTCAGAAGAATATGCCTACAGTAGATACAATGACCCAATCTTGAATGGATGATCTCATGAAGATTTTTAGAGGGAAAATAATTTTTCAACCGATGAAACCTTTCTTTGTTAACCCTAGGTTTCACATCAAGACACCTACAATTAAAAAAAAAGGGATACAACATTAGCATGAGTAGATTATACCAGTAATAGGTAAGATGCAATCTATTAGTAAAACCTCCCAGATGTAGTGACATATCTACTTTTGAGGTTGCTGAGTCATCAAAGAAAGATGCTAGGAGACATGCGACATCCTTCAAACAAGATCTTACTTCTTCAAATGGGGGTTTCTCTAAAAAGGGAAATGAGCGGGAAAAAATTTCAAATTATACTCAACCCTCATTTAATAGATCACGTAAATTTCTCAGACAACAGGGGATGGGTAAGATCCATCGTAATCAACAACAACCAATATTTGATATCTGTGAAGGCACACCACCTAGATCGCCTATTGTGATCCACTATTCTCCTAGTCCTAGCTTGGGTCATGTTGATTTTAGCAAGGACAACCAAGTGGATAGTAGAGCACCCTTCAATCCAAAAAATCTTTCACAAGTTTGGCAGGTCAAACAGTTGCAGACCCCTTCAGAAATAGTGAATCTCCATCAGGGTAATGACCCCCACTCCCCATTGACCATTATTCTCCTAGAACACATGCTGCAATACCAATTTCAACTCCTCTATGACAAAGCTCTAATAGGTAGGTTTTTGAAACCTGGTCTCTCTATTGATTTTTTTAAATCTTGTGCCCTTCAAAACTGGCCAGGCTTGTCAGATATCTTCTGGTTGAATGTTGAGTTGGGATATTTTTTTGCCAAATTTGAATTCTCTGATATGAGGGACACTACTCATAAGAATAAAAGTTGGTTTGCAAAGGTTTGGGTCTCTTTACTTCGGTATGGACTCCCAATGTTAAACTACAGGGTAGATCTCCTTTATTCTTCCCCATTTGGTTTGTGTTACCGCATTTACCCTTAGAATACAGAGATCTGGTTATCATAGAGATCATCACCAATAGGCTTGGAATATTTGTGAAACATGATTTAATCTCTTTTGAGCACCCGCATTGAGAGGTTAGAGTGTGCATTCTTCTTGATCCAGCTAAGGGTTTACCAAAAACCATTTCCCTAAAATCAAAATGGGGACATTGGGAGCAAGAAATTATTCATTAGGATGAGGATACTATCATGTTATTCTAGCACCAACTAGGGAATTTCATAGCCCAGTGTAACCCATAGTCCCTTCCATAGTTGGTGGTGTGTGGGGACCTCTGCACAAATCCTCTACAATGCTCAATTCAAGTGTCTCCCCATTTCTCTCTACACACAGATGCACAAATCCCTCTAGCAGATCCTATGAAAGGTATACCTTCATTCTTTCACTCATATGAGGCATCCATATTCTTCTATTTTACAACTAGATATATACTTATGTGTCTGAAGAATTCCAACAAGGTCTCTCTATTAGACTGGAAACTTGAAGGAACACATAACCTAGATATGGATATCCTAGTCCAGTAGCTTATGTTTTGTGACTCTCCAATTAAAATGCCAGTTACACCTGATTTACTAGACAGGGAGGCTCTAGTGAATCTTCGAGTGAGGAATCTATCAGATCATTTATTGATAGAGCTAGCTACTAAAATTATATATGAAATAGCAGAAGAAGAGGGAGTTCTACTTCATGTAGTTGATCAAAACCCAATAGATCTTTAGCTAGTAAACAAGGATGATATACATGCACATATTGAGAAATCCACCATTGTTGATGGGCACTCACAAGCATATGTTCAGTGGCCCTTCATAGAGGAGAATGAAAATACTCTCAAGGATGCCATAGACAACATTGAATTAGCAGAAGATGACAAAATGTTATTTCTAGAATTTGTTCAGAATTCAATAGATTATCAACAAGTAAACAAGGGGGTCACATATGCCCAAATTGAACAACCTTCCATTGTGGAAAGGCAGCCAAAAGTATATATAGAGGAGAGAGACATCACTATTAAGGATGGCCTAGACAATAATGGGATCTTCCAAAGTTCCATATTTGATGACTCGATACTCAACTCACATGAGAACCTACTTAAGCAATTCAGAGATGTGGATATAATTAACACTACTGGGTGTTTTCAAAATAATAGTTCAGTACCATCCTCCCCTATACTTGATGATGATGTAACTAACTAGATTAGAGACTGGATCTAGGATAACACATTTCTTAACTCAGAAGAGAGTCAAGTAGAAAACCTCCAGGTCAGCAACATGGAACTTGACACCATTGCATTTGACCCAAAGTCACATCAGCCAACATATGACCATAGCCTCACCCTCTCAATTGAGAAGACACCTCTCCAACATCCACAGCCTTTGGTTATGCCAAAAAAGAGAGGCAAAAAACCCAAAATTAATTTAATTATTGAAGAAATAGCAGCAGGTATCCAATCAACTTTGGATGGAAAATTCACACCCTCTAAAAGATTGACAAGGAGAACTAAGGGTTCTCCTTGTTAGCAATGAAGATAGCCTCTTGGAATGTTAGAGGTTTAAATTCCTCTGACGAAAGAAACATAATCAAGCAAGAGCTAGATTCTGTGAAAATGGATGTGATACTCCTCCAAGAAACAAACATGTCAACATAGTCCTTTGATAAGTCAATTGGAAAATGGACAAAGTGGAAATCTTCCCATAGCCTGGGAGCTGGTGCATCAGGTGGACTAGCTATCCTATGGGATCCTAATTCAACCCAAGGGAAGATAATCCAATTGAAATATAATTGGCAAGCCATCAAGATAGAATGTTTTGGCATAAAATCTCTTCTCTTAAATGTCTATGGTCCCATGTCAACATTGGATAAATAGAGACTATGGAGGGAACTAACACATGTGACCCAAATTCAGATAGACCACCATATCATTATGGGTGGTGACTTTAATGCCATCCTCAAATTATCAAAAAAAAGTGGAGGCATCTCTCCACCGATGAGAACTATCCAAGATTTCTCTAATTTTGTTGAAGACAATAGTTTTATGGATATTGAACCATCCAATGGGACATTCACATGGACTAACAAAAGGCCCAATTTTTCACAAATTGCTATTAGATTGGATAGATTTCTCCTATCAAAAAATTGGAAATTAGCAAATGTTACAATTCAATTTGAAATCATGCCTCGACCAGGATTAGATAACTTTCCTATATGCTTGCATGTGAGTCCGATAATAGCAAATCAAGGAGTTCAACATAGACCATCTTTCAAATTTGAAAGAATGTGGATGCAACACCCAAATTTTTTTCCCTTACTCAGACAATGGTGGGATAGTGCATTGGATATTGAGGGAACTAAAATGCATCAGTTTGCACATAAGTTGAAACATATTAAAATTTTGATTAAAAAATGGAATGAAAAGGTCTTCAAGAACATTTCCAAGGAAAAAGAAGTAGTAAAGAAAAAATTGGAAACAATATGTAGTAATATTATTAAAAAAGGTATGGATGAGGACTCCTACACAACTTAGAAAACCCTCATACAGGAATGGGAGGAAATATGCAGCAGAGAAGAGGAATATTGGAGGGAAAAATCAAGAGAATTATGGTTACAGGAGGGGGACAGGAATACCAAATACTTTCATGCCTTAGCAAAAAAAAAAAAACTACTAACCATATCCTCACTATCACTATTGATAAAAAAATAATCCTACTATCAGAACCCCAAAGAATTCAAGAAGAAGGAGTCAAATACTTTCAGTCCCTGCTAGGCCCCCCTCCTATACCTAGCTTAGTAGCCCCTCCAGTTCATGAATTGTTAGAGACAATTCCTTCACTAGTAACTGAAGCTGATAATCTGAAACTCATGGCTCCATTCACAATTGAGGAACTCAAAATTGTGGTCTTTTCCTTGCCCTCGGATAAAGCACCTGGCCCAGATGGCTATACAACACTTTTCTTCCAATCATGTTGGGATTGGATTGGGTGGGACTTATTGGGTGTAATAGAAGAATCTAGATCTAGCAGATCCATGTTAAAAAGCTTTAATACCACAAATATAGCCATCATTCCAAAAGTTAAGAATCCCAAATCTTTTGCAGAATTTCACCCAATCTCCCTTTGCAACACTATTTACAAGATCATCACAAAGGCCATATATCTCAAAATGTAGCATCTCATTCCTAACCTTGTCTCACAACCACAAGGGGGATTTGTACCAGGTAGAGAAACAATGAAAGGTGCTTTAGTGGCACATGAAGTGCTTCATTCAATTAATATTAGTAAAACATCACACTTTATCATCAAGTTGGACATGATGAAAGCTTATGACAGGGTAAATTGGGCATTCCTAATAAAAGTCTTGCAGAAATTTGGGTTTTCAAAAGGTTGGTGTAAATGGATCAAGGCCTGCATATCAGGTGCTAGATTTTCAATTTGATAAATGGGGTGCTAGAAAGATTCTTCTCATCCACACAAGGAATCAGGTAGGGTGATCCCTTGTCACCAGTGTTATTCATCCTCATGACAGAATCATTCAGTAGGCTTATTCAGAGAAAGCATGCTTTAGGTTGTTGGAAAGGAGTTCAAATTGGTCAGAAAGACATCTCAGTGACACATTCCCTCTTTGCGGATGACACACTACTCTTTGGGGTGTCTAATATCATGGAAATCAGGCAGATCAAACAAGCATTGGATCATTATTCAGCAGCCTCGAATCAAAAAGTTAACCCCCTAAAGTCTAAAATCTATTTGTTCAACACTAGTTAGATTGTATCCAATAGGATTGTCAATCTTCTAGGATTTTCAATTGACTTCCTTCCATCTGTATATCTTGGAATCCCATTCTTCATGGGGGCCAACAAAACTAGCTACTGGACACCTATCATTGATATGATCAAAGCTAGAGTAGTAGCATGGAAAGCAAGGTGGTTGTCTCTATCAGACATAATTTTACTTATTAAAATAGTACTATCAGCTATGCCAAACTATTATTTATTAGTTCCCAAAGCACCCCCTTCGGTAATTCAAATCATCCAGAAAATGATAAGAGAATTTCTATGGATAGGAAATATGAATGGTGGGAATAAAATTCCCTTGATCTCTCTCGAGAACATGGCACAGTAAGGAAGTTAGGCGGAGTAGGGATACATGATCTTCAAAATGTAATCAAGCTTTTGGGGGAAAACTTGTTTGGAAAATGTACACCAAACCACATAACATATGGTGTCAAATTATGCAAAAGAAGTACTTAGATGATACTAATCCTGCCAGAATTCTCACAGTGTCAGACCCCCCAAAAGGTTTAGCCATTTGGGACTTCATGATATCTTCTAGAAAAATATTAACTAACTTCATTACTTGGGAGGTGAATAGTGGATTAGCAGTCAAATTCTGTCGAGATTCATGGAATGGTGCACCACCCCTAATACAAATGGAGGATATAGAGGCCATAGTTGCTACTATGGAAAATGAATGGGGTCCTTACCTCTATGACTATGTTTCAGCAGTATGCATATTCTCAAGAAAAGTAATATGGAAAGACCCTCATGAACTGCCATTATCCCCCCAAGGAATTCATCATTTACATAATATATTTTCAGAGAAATCAGTCCATTTATCAAATTTTGAGGATAAATTGATTTGGGATCCCGGAAAAGATGGGAACTTCACCATTAAAGAAGGATATAAACTTATCCAACAGAGGGATACTATCACAAAACCATCTTATGCCTACACATTCTGCTGGAATCACCTGACTCTACCCAAAGTAGGTTGCTTTTCCTAGATAGCACTAAAGAATAGAGCACTAACTAGTGATCACTTACACAGACTCAACATAGCACAACCATTCAACTGTCTTCTGTGTCATAGTCAACAGGAAGACACAGATCATCTATTTCTAAATTGCCAATTTGCACGATTGGTAGCATTTTGTCCTTGGAAAAATTCATTATTCCACACCACTTCCATACAAGATATGGGACTTATTTGAGTCTTGGCAAGAACTGTATTCCTCATCCCTATTTTTTGCTATTTGGAAGTGCATACCTGCATTAGTAGTGTGGGCAATATGGTGGGAGAGAAACAAAAGAATTTTCCGCAAAACTTCATCACCAATCCAAGTAGTTACATCAGAGCTGGAAAGGTCTATATCTGAACTAGTAAATGCTAGTCATAGTAAACTTAGATATAATCTAGTCATGACACCTTGGGACTCTTCTATATTGCATGAATGGAAAAGTATACATATACCTTTTGGCTGGAGCCACCAAACAACACCTAATAGAGGAATTAGTAGAGCTACAGTCAAATGGTTTTCGCCATCTATAGGGGTTGTTAAAATAATTATTTATGGCTCTTCCAGAGGAAACCCAGGGAATTCAGGTGCAGGAGTATGCATTCATGATCATCTAGGCTCACTGTTAGCAATTAAGTGTTGCCCACTCCCATTCAGAACAAATAATATGGTAGAAGCCCAGGCACTATTTGCAGGTTTAGTACTGGCTAAAACATGAGGATTTCAGTAGATTCATATAGAAGGTGATTCCTTGATTATAATCAAAGCATGTATTACTTGTGTATCACACAATTGGAGACTTACATACATTCTACAACAAATCTGGCAATTATTAGACTCATTTCAAGAAGTATTCATATCACATACACTGTAGGAAGGGAATGCACTGGCAGATCATTTAGCAAATAAAGGGTGTGATGGGCATGACAAAATGTCATTATATCCGAATGATATCACAAAATAGGATGTAAAACTTCAAGAAATTATCAGATTGGAAAAGATAGAATATAACAACCCTAATTCAAACATGCGGATGTGAGACATTCCAAAGTGTAGTCTACCATTTGGATTTACTATATGGTGGGTGTAAATGACAATGCATCATCTGCCCACATGGCATAAGTGATGTGTCTGTGTGTAAGTGCGGTAGGATGATGCTACAATGAATGCGTTATCTGTGGAGTACTAATTGAAGCATCATCCTACAATTGTATGCCGTCATTTCTAATGTACAGATTATCCTAAGTACTATGCTCCTGCAAGTTTTGTATGGTTTCACACAGAGGTATGTGCGGTTTACCTGACAAGCATCTTGATTTATAATGAGCCCTGTAGTATTACACCCTCAAGCAAAGATTATTTGAGATTTTCCTTAAATGTCACGAATCTCAAATGTACATTCACGGCCTTCAAATACTCTACCCTTTAGTGTGATTGATCATTCACTGCCTTCAAATACCCTGCACTTTGGTAAAGCTTTGTGGTTTTTGAGAAGTATCCCAGAGTTGGAATATAGATTTAGCTATGCTTTAAGTTGCAAATGGAGTTTCCTTGCTGTGATAGTTGTGGTAATCACCATACTGAACTCCTTCCCAAAAACTATTGGGTCTTCATATCGCCGCTATCCTCTGAACTTCCATTCCCCAACAGAATTGATGGCCCAGAGCTTGAACAAGTGTTCATCTGCAATTCCATGCTTCCCTACAGGGTAATTCATCAGGTTATTGGTGAAAATGTGCTCTCACCAAGGAAAAAAGTAGTTGTATTCTCATTGCAACTGGTATCAATCTTCCTATCCAACTTAATGGACCTGCTGTAATTGGTTGAGTTAATGGTTTATATTGCCAATAAAATAGTTCGCCCTTAGTTTATTTCAGACACTCAGCTTATGGCAGCACTATAGAAGTATGAATTTTGGTCATGTAAAGCACTGATTGGTGGTCTATTTTCTCACCATGACCTTATGATAAGCCATGAACATCTTATGGCATATGATTTTTTTAAATGGGCAATGGAGAAAAAGAGTTATCAACTTATTAGTAACAACTTGTAGATTGTGTTCCTGGTTCTTGGGAAGGATCTTGCGGATAACATTAGGAGAACAACACATGCAATGTTGGATCTTTTGCTTTCACTGCTTCCTCTGGTTAAGCCTCCGCCATTGAACCCAGTGTGAAAGGTGCTTCCTCCTAGTTCCTCTAAACTGGGACTACACTTTAATGTTCCTCTCTCTCCGGTTCAATCTTCCACCATCCCCCCTGCAGCTCAAAATTCACTCGATGGCTGGTATGCAGTGTCTACTACGGCTCCGCCAACGGGTTGGGAGATGGCATGGGATTTCATGTAGCGTTCATCCTATCCTATGGATGAATGATATTCTTGTGATTTCAATCATTTATATTATATTATAATCAAGTTTATTATGGATCTAGTGAGTTTTTGGTGTGTAGCTCGATCCAGTTTTGTATCTACCCATTTAGTGGGTTTTTGAGATATTGTAACATCATGTATGGATTCAAGGTTTCCATGAGGAAACCATATGTAATTAACCTTGTATTTTATTTGCATGTATATGACTATGATTCTAGGGTTTCTTCCTGATTCTTCCATGGACGAGTCTTTGAATCAGTTTATATTAATATAAATATGGTGGCTAGTCCACTTTGGCTTTATATATATATATATATATATATATATATATATATATTTATTTATAGACTAAGTTCATTAAAGCTAATCATTTAATATTCTTTAATAATTACACCATTTAAAATGTCACTAACATAATGTATTTGATTATCTATTTAGAAATTAATTTGATATTCGTCCATAAGATAAGTGGTCTCTTTAAAATGCATTATTTAATTAATTATTTACATATCAAGGGCTTCATTTAATAACTCATTTTACTTAATACTCCACCATAATCTAACAAATATCATTTTTAAAAAAATTCTGGTTAGATATTAACTTGCAATCATTAAATTATTTTAAAAGTGCCTTGATCAATGAATTCAATTAATTAAGTTAAAAAAAGGCTCCACTAACAATCAACCTAAGTTATTAAAAAAAATTCTCTATTGAGGTCAAAAGCCAAAATAAAAGGAAGAAAAAGAATCCCCTCCAACACTTTTAAATTTCTATTAAAAACATTATTTAAATAATAACTTGCACAACCCGAACCCTAATTCCAAAATTAGGGTTAAGGGGCAGTTTTTTTTTCAAAATCAAAATGATGTTTGTAATTTCATTTATCTTCCTCAGTTCTTCCCTTCTTTCTTCTAAAACCCTATCTCTATACTTTTTGGTTTCTCCTCTTGATTTTAGTTGTGGG